>PYAF01005246.1:2770284-2815169 GCA_007407185.1 Glycine tomentella | reverse complement strand
TATTTATTTAACATTAAAAATAATATTAAATAAATATAATATCAAAATTTTATAATAATAGAAAATTAAATTAAATTAAATTAAATTAGTTGATTGGTTCCTAACATTTAAAGTACACATAAAAGTTCAAATTAAATATATCATAATGCTTAGATTTAAATTTTAATAAAATACAACAATATTTCATTAACAATGACCAGTTTATATCTAGAATAAAAAATAAATGAAAAATTAATATAATATAAAATTATAAGAAATCAAGATATAAAAATTATAAATTGATATAAGTCATATAACTATCAATGACTAAATTTTATATTTTATAAGAAATAATAATAATTATTGTTAAAATAATTTATAACTATATATTTGGAATCTGTATTAAATATATGTTCTTTCTATCTTAAAAATGTTTTATATTAATTTTAAATATTAAAATATTATATATATTAGTTCAAACCGGTTTTCAACACCACTTTTTTGATCGAATCTTGATTGATTCTCGCTGATTTTGAAATTGTCCATTTTGTTTGGAGTTAATGAACTGGTTAGCAAACTGTTTACAGCCTGGTCAATCTAGCTTTAAAACTATGATACAAATACTCAATTTCTAGTTTTAATAAATAGATGTTTTTAAAAATAATCATAATTAAGCTTTTGGGTCTCCGAGTCTCATGTGAGATTTAGCTAGAATATCGTCACAAATTTTAATCCTTTAAATTAATTATTAATCTAATTTTAATCCAAAACTTAATCATATTTAAAATTAAAACTTATACTTTAATTTAAAAAACTTAGCTTAAATAAATACTCATAAATTTCTTCATACTAATATAATGACACATATTTTCATAAATAATGTTTGATGAATATGCATATGCATGTTGATCAACAAATTAAATATGTAAATAGTTATTTTTGTACTAAAATATGTAAAACGTTAACAAATTCGTCATTAAATGATGAAAATTTAAATTTTTGTTCTGAAAGTATAAAAAGTATGACAAATTCATCTTTCTATTAATTTCAGTTTGTCACCATTAATAAAAGTGCCTACGTGGCACAGAATGACGAAAATGTCACAAAAATGATTATTAACAATAACATGACTAGTGACTAGATTTTGGAAGTAAATGTTAGTAAGTTACCATTGGATCTAAATGTCAGTAATTTTCTATTGGATCTAAATGTCATTAAGTTATCATTGGACCAAAATATCAGTAATTTTCAATTTGACTAAAATGTCGGTAATTTCTCATTAGACCAAATTGTCAGTCATATTTTTTTTGGCAAAAAAGGTCAGTACGTTTCTATCGGACCAAAATGTCATTAAGGATAAATCTTTCCTCTCTTTTTATTGTTACAAGCATAATAATAATAATAATAATAATAATAATAATAATAATAATACAATAATCACTTAAAAAATAGGAAAGCAAACATAAATTAAAAAAAGCATAATAATAATAATCATAATATTCATTAATAATTATAATTTGTATGTCACAATAGAAATTATCCAAAATAAGCATTCTACGAGTGTACCAAAATAAACATTGTAACAATGTATTAATTATTACAAATTTATCCAAATTATAATAATTAGTCACAATATATTATAAATAAAAGACAAACATATGTCATATTTCACTTCTTTGAATCTTGGTGGTGGGGCAACCCTAGTAGATTGTGACTAAATTATTATGATTTGGATAAATTTATAATGATTAATACATTGTTATAATGTTTATTTTGGAAAAACAAACAAATCAATAGATTGTGATTAATTATTATAATTTGGATAAATTTGTAATGATTAATACATTATTACAATATTTATTTTGGTACACTAGTAGAATGTTTATTTTGAATAATTTATGTTATAATAGACAAATTATTATTATTAATCAATATTATGATAGTTATTATGTTTCTTTTAACTTATGCTTACTTTCCTATTTTTTAAATCATTATTATATTGTTATTATTATGCTTGTAACAATAAAAAAAGAGGAAATATTTACCCTTAATGACATTTTGGTCCAATGGAAATGTACTCACCTTTTTCGTAAAAAATTAATGACATTTTGGTATAATGGAAAATTATTGACAATGTGATCCAATTTAAAATTACTAACATTTTGGTTCAATGATAACTTACTGACATTTAATCAACAGTCATGTTGACAATCATTTTTGTGACATTTTCATTTCTAGGTGTCACGTAGACATTTTCATTAACAGTAACATACAAAAGTTAATGGAAAGATGAATTTATCGCATTTTTTACACTTTTAAGGACAAAAATTTGAAGTTTTATCTTTCAATAAAAAATTTGTCACATTCAGGAACAAAAATAACTATTTACCCAATAAGATATAAAATAAAATAATAAATTTATAAAAAATAAGATATGATAAGAAAAAAGTGGGTGCCATATATGTGTTTTTTATACTAACGTATTCACATATTATTATCCTACTTTTTATATATATCTAACTTTTCTTCTTTTACATATTATTTTAATTTTTTTTACTAATTTCAAATTTTAAATATTAATCAACTTTTTCTTTACAGAACTCTTCGCATAGTGAAGTACAAAAACCAAAAAAAAAAAAAAATGAATTAGCTGAGATTTGATGGCAGCCATTGATTGCGATATGTATATGGCTAGAAATTAAATACTGTTGTAATGGCTACCGACATTTTTTAATTTCAATTAAGGTTCCAGAAAATTAATTGTAATGAACAATATATGGTAGTATAAATTTGAATAAAAAACAATAATAGTTATAAAATATTTTTAATTTTCTCTCTATAAATATATGCGTTTAATTACATGATAATATTTTAAGAAAAACATTATTGTAAAAAAATAATTATCTATTTCGAACAAATTCAAATTATTATTATTATTTACACAAGTGTGCCTAGCACGTTCTGACTATTGGACGAACTGTTTTTCCTTATATAATTAAGTCACAATCAATACCTAGTTCAGTACTCTCACAAATTAGGTTAGTTTTTTTTAGTAATTAAATATTGTATCATGTCTTACTAACTGTTATTTTAATTTGGTTTCTATATATTTAGAAAAAAATATATAAGAATCTTTGTTACACGTTAAATCATTTAAGCTAATTAATTAGTTTGTTTATCTATCACTCTTAAGTTTAGTGCGAATTATATTTGTTGCCAAAACAAAAATTGTCAAAAAGAATATTCTTTGAAAAAGAAAATTAATTAGATTAAAAAAAAGTTGAGACACATGAAGTTAGACGTGAAGGAGTGGTAGTTGTTTGTTGCTTGCTCTTAAAATTAAAGGATGTATATAAAACGATAGTAATGATCGTATTAATGATATATTTATCTACTTTTCTCACTTATTCATTGAAACTGCTTCATTAATGGGCATGTACACTTGTAGCTCATTTGGCTTCATTGACAAGTTCAATAATTACAATATGATGGGAAATGTAATTAGATTAATAACTTAAGAAATAAGTTTATTAATCATTCTTAACTTCGTGTATTTTTTAAATCTCTTAATTCCGTGTATAAATACCTTCTTGAAATTAGGATCCGTTTGATACGCATTGAGGTATAGGATAATAAGGATAGCACATGACAATTGCATAAATTACTCGACAATTTTTTTATTTATTTTGTACTTTATTTATTGACAGTATACTTTATAGAATTTATTATATAAAGTATAGCACCCTCTTTAGTATAATTATTTTAGTATACTTTCACAATGGCACTAGCGTTGCAAATCTTCTGGCAAAGTATACCCTCCCTCTATATTTAGGACTCGAAATTTTTGCAGGCTTTTTAATTTGTTCAGGCCTAGGGGTGGTCAAATGCCCAGAGCATCATGACTATTTTTTAGCTTTTTGGTTTTCTTGTTAACAAAAGTATAGATTTAAAGGAAATCATAACCATTTAATTAGCATTTAAATAGATATAAATTTCAATTAAGATCATTATAAATATAATTAACACTACATTTAAGGAATATAAAGTATAATATTACCCAGCAGTTTGACCCTAAAAAAAGTATAATATTATCCTTCAGAAAATTAAACACATATATTACTTTTTAACAAAATTATGTTAATTAATTAGAAAGCTTACCAGAAAGTTTAACAGATATATCTGGATAATATTTGGAATTCCTTGAGTGCAACAATGTTTATTTTTTATATTTTATTGTATAATAAATCATTAAACTTTTTGAACTTTAGAAACTTAGTTTTATGAACATTTTAATCATCTGAAGATAATTTTCTAAGATCAGGTTTATTTATCCCTCTAAAAAAAAAATAGGCTTATTGACTTGGGAAAGAAGCTCAGAAAGCTATCAAAGTTTACAGTTGAATTTTTTTAAAAGGACATAAGCCTTCTTTATAACTAAACTCACCACTTCACCAACTGTGTGTAAGACAAATATATATATATATATATATATATATATATATATATATCTATTTATTTAAGATTTAAAGATTAGTTTCTCTCGAAAAAAAATGTTTTCATTAATTTTAGCTTTGTTCTTATCTAGGCATGACAACGGGGTGGGGCGGGGGCGGGTATTGCATTCCCCACCCCGAATCCCGCTCCCCGCCCCCGCCCCCGCCCCCATTCTCCGTCGGGTTTTAAAATCATTCTCATCCCCGTCCCCGCTTGGGGTCGGGTTTTCCCCGCCCCGCCTCGTCCCCGCTATTTGATTAAAATTTAAAAATAAAAAATAATATAACTTTTTTATTGAAAAATCAGATAAAAAAAGTTAATTATGTAACAAAAAAATAATAATAACAAACCTACATTTAAAATATGAGATCATAATTTTAAAATTACAAAACAAAATCAATGAATTCAATTAAAAAAATTAGAAAATAATATATTTTTTTATTTTTTTTATTTTTTTAATATTATTTATTACGGGGCCGGGGCAGGACGGGTATCAGTAACCCCATACCCACCCCCGCCCCCGCTTTTGGCTATCGGTAAGCACTTCATAATTAAATTGCTTATAATGAATCTAAGATTTAACTCTTTGTTTTTCTTCTTTTGTTTGTGTGGGGAAAAGGTTAATTGTTTTAAAAACACAAAGGGCCACTTAATTCATGGATAATTTTTTTTTGTCTTAAAAATACAGTAGTGGAAAAATTTTATTCTATGTTTATTAAGAAATAATAAAATAATTAATCATAGATATATTTTATCATTGGAAAAAACTAAAATTTTATGTTTAATTAATATTTAATTCCGGTGGAATGGATAAGAAAAAATTATTCTCATGTTATAAGAATCCCTTTTCAATATTTTGAATCATATTTTTAATATTTAAAAAACATATTTATATAAAATATTCAAAAATAAAATTCTCATATTATATTCTTAGAAATAATATTTTCAACAAAATAAAATATTATCCGTAAAACAATCGTTCCCAAAGATTTAAGGAAGAACCACTAGGATTGTCCTAGTGTTGGAAAATTTGGATATAAATATTTAATAAGTTTATTAATCATTAATTAATCCCTTAGATGTAACACTTAAGACTCAAATTCTGTTATTGCTTTTGCAAAAAGGCACGCTTATTTTCAAGTATATTTTGTACACATCATTTAGGTCTTGTCGTACTCAATTTGAATAAATATATATAGCAAATAATAAATCATGATCAAGTTGTTACTGAAATTCCTTAATATTTAATATACAAATACTACATAATTATCTTAACAATTAAAACAGTATACTACTAATTTGAGCTAGTTTTTCCTTAGATATATTTGAGCTTATTTTAATATGTAATATATTTTATTGGTTTTAATTATTTTTGCTTTTTATAGTGTAATAATAGGTCCGTTAACCCATAAATCGATTAGTCCATTTTTTTAAAAGCGCATCTATTAGTCCATTTAATGGCATGTTCTTTGACTCATAAATTTATTGATCTATTTAGTTACAAACATATTAACAAGATTCAACACAATGGTAGATATATAGTTAAGTTTTTTTTATATAAATATTTTGCCCTATAACTTCTGGCTATAGGAATATTTTCCTATCATGAAAAAAAAAACTCGTAAGCCTATTGACTTATTTTAAAAAATGTTCACAAATTTATTTAAGGGTTTAGTATATTTTTTTCCCTAAACGTTTTAGAATTTCTTTTTCTTTTTACTGATTTTAGTCCCTTGATTTTTTCTCATTCTTACTTCTAGGGTCTATTTGGTGGCCAAAATAATAACTGTGTAAATAAATATAATTCTGTATAATTTAGTTAAAATTATAATTTTTATCATTTTCATATTTTTTAAAAATTAATTAATTATTTTTAAAAATATATTTGTAATATTAGTGAAACAATATTTTTATTTCATTTGAAGATAATTATATTATATTTTATGGTTATCTATTGTGTACAAAACATTAGATAAAAAAAAAAAAAGACTATCATGTTTCGATTATATTTTGTCCTATTATATCTTATGTTATCATAATTGGACCACTAAATGAGTCTTTTAGTCCAAGGAACCAAAAAAGGACAGAAAAAAAAGTTTAAAGATTAAAAAAATATTAAATCATTTAAAACATGTCCACTTTTCTAACTTTTACCTACTTCTTCCAACTTAAGAAAAAGAAGAAATGGTTATCCTTTTTCACATGAGACAATATGAAAAAAGCAAAGTCGTAACCATAGTTTTAAAATCTAGAGTGACTCGACCAATTCGATCATGAACCAATGGTCTAACTTGGTCAGGTTGATTATCAAATTGGTCATGTCGTTAATTTGATATGGTTTGGTGTGACATGCTAATCCAGTGGTTCATGTGGTTTTTTCTTTTCAAATTACTCAAAATCGCGTATTTTTGCCTACAATGAATAAAAAAAGAATAAGCCAAGTTCATTGGTTGTCTCATTACTTCAAAAACCTTAAAGGTCCTCCCTCCTCCTCGTCAATGACACTCCATCCCACCATCGTCAATGTTGCCCTCCATTAGTGTCAAACCTTGGTAAGTTTATTCGAACCTTCGTTATTTATATCTACTTATATTTACAAACTTATGAATTATGATGTTTTCCTATTACCATATTGTCAACCATGTTTTCTTCATTATTCTATGTTCCCTCTTCGGTTGCACATTTTTCTTTGTTGTTGCAATGTGATTGTTGATTTGGTTTCAATATTATTTGTTCAATTTGTTATGTTTAAGGAGTGCATCTATGCTTAATTGCTTTAGGTACATGGCATTGCCATTATGTTTATGAACAATGATTTTTTTGGGGCTTTTTTTTATGATGGTTATAAAAATTCTACTCCCTTCATTCTTAAATATAATTTTTTTAATTAATTAACACCCTTTAAGAAAATTGGTTAATATAGTTAGTTACACTAAATTTGTTAACAATTTGTATTAATTTACCAAAATTACCCTCAAAACTTGTAATCTCTCTCTTTCCACTTAATTTTTTTCACTTAATTAATTAATGTGTACTAATCTTCTTATTTAATCCTTATAAGAGATATAATATATTTATCTTTTAATACATATAATTTATTGAAAGTAAGTAAGGGTATTATTCAGGTCAAAAAATAATTAATACAAAAAACAAGCAAACAATTTTTTTTATAAAAAAAGTCTTATATTTGGAGACAAAGGAAGTATATATTTTTTTAATACAGATCAAGTTATACAAAGTGAATTAGTAACCCACTAATTCAATTATTAATCAATCATCCAACACCTTGATCTTATTCCTCATCAAGTCGATTATAAAACTATAATCGTATTGCTTGTCAATGATCTTTGGCCCGATGGTGACATCGTAACTATCAGTGTCCTTGTTCATGCTTTCTATCTCATCAAAACAAACATGAATCCTATTAATTAACCTGAGGCATTGATTTTTCCAGTAAGGAAAGAGGCATAGAGCAACAAAACAATATTGTCTACAATAAACTGTGAAACTGCGACGTTTCGATCGGGTTTAGTTTGGACATGCCCATCCCCTGCTTCCGAAGCATGAACGTAGAAGTACCAACAGTGTTACTCTTGAAAAAAAAAACGTCTGTTACATTGACGGGATATTTTTCCAAACACGGCCTAACTTAGTGGTCATGTGAGAAGGGAGTAATTTTGGAAAGAGGCAAGTTTTATATAACAAATATTATTTGATAGGTGTCAATTTTTCATGGGTTGGGAGGATATATAATTTTTTTCTCATCTACAAAAAGACCATTTGACCTGACCAATAATGTTGCTGACCAGTGACCAACACAGACCCGACCCACTTCAATATTGACTTGGCTCCTTCCGTCTTTCTTGGGCACACCGAATTCTAAAAATACCCTTTTTCTTTAGTTTTGTTCCCTCTAAAATTCTCTTTGTGCTTAGTCTCCCACGCTCTTGCTTGCTTTTTTGTGTGTGTGTTTGACTGAGAGAGAGAGAGAGAACAATGGCAACGGTGAAATCTCCCAAGAAGCAAGTGAACCTCTTCTACTCCCTTGAATGTGAAGACCTTGCCCAGAACGTTGCTCTTCAATCACCCCACATCGTTCTCCAGAACATCAAATGGAGGTTTCTCTCTCTTTCTCTCTATCTTTACTCATAATCACTTTACTTTTTTGAATTCAATGACTTGCCCTGTGGTGTTGTGTGTTTATCTCGTTCTTTTGCTTGTTGGTGTCTCTCTACAGTTTGAGATTATGTTATGTTTTATTGTTGCATGTTGTTCAAAGTTAAGGCTTCTTTATGCTACGGCTTTAATGGAAACTAGAGAAAGATTGTTTCTTGGGAGGGCCTTATGTGGGGTTTTTGCTTTTGCCAACTTGGATTGGATTGGGTGACTTTGTGATGTTCTGTTAACTTTAATCTCCGTGTGTAGATTGGCTTTCAGTTCGAATTGTGTTTAAGAGAATGTTGAATATTTGAATTGAAGGACAGGGTTTAAGAGAAATCTGTGTTTGGATTTTGAGGAATCATTAAATGAATGTTCCAAATAATTGTGAGAGGAGTTTGAAAGGAACTGGAGTGTGTTGTATCCTCTACCTTCCATCTGCTACTTACTAAGTTACTGTGATTGTGCCACTGGTTGTGACTTGTTAGAGGAATTGAACTGTTTTTGAGCATGTAAGTTTATAATTGGGTTTTAGGTTGTGCGGATTTTATAGCTTACTTTGGCATAGTAGAAGAAACATGCTATTCTAGTTTCATTTGTTCTTAACTTCATGCCACAGCTTCACACCAAGAACTGCAGCCAAATTGAGAATAAAATTTGCATGACCAAGCTTTCATCAAATCAAGCACTTAAAACTTGTTATGACTTCACAACACAGTCAATACTAAGATGTGTTTAGTGATGAGACTTTGGCAATGGTGGATTTTGCTAAAGTACCTGGACCTTGAGAGATGAGAACATGTACTTTGTAACAAGCAAGGAAAAGCTGATTTCCAAAGATTCATGCTCCTAAGAAATGGAAAGAGGACAAAGCTGATTCATTGTAAATTGATGATGATGATGATAAGATGTACAGCAATGAGAACTGAGGAGTCCTAGTTTAGATTATCTTAGAATATGCTTGGAAGCAATTATGTTGTCTTCCTCTGGTTGTGTGCTTATGTTGTGATGCTTTTTCATGACTTAATTTGCTTCGCAAACATATCTTGTGATGAATTGATGATATTTATTTATACCATTAATACTTTTTTGTTCTGTATTTATTTATTTTTTGTTTGCTTCGTATCCTTGGATGTTTGGGGATCTTGATTCCTCAAACCTCATTTTACCAGTTCAACATTATTACGACAAGCTGCAAGATGATCATAGTTTATCCCTTTTTATGACAAAAATTGTGAAAGCTGATTAGTTTTATGCTTATTCAGGTCATTTGCTGATGGATTTCCAAATATATATATAAATAATGCAGAAGAACTTCGAGGTCAACATGTTGCTTTCTTGGCATCTTTCAGCTCCCCTGCACATGTCTTTGAACAACTTTCTGTCATATATGCACTCCCTCGTTTATTTGTTGCTTCCTTCACATTGGTATTGCCTTTCTTTCCAACGGGATCCTTTGAGCGAATGGAGGAAGAAGGAGATGTAGCAACTGCCTTCACCCTTGCAAGGATGTTGTCAAATATTCCAATTTCAAGAGGTGGCCCAACTAGTTTAGTCATATATGACATTCATGCCTTGCAGGTTTGTCTATTTAATGCATTGGAAGGAAGTACTATGCTTTGCTTTTGTGCTGTATAATTTAAGGTCCTTATGAGTTGCTACTCAATATACTCTAGTCTTATTGTTAATGGAAAATTTGTTGCACAGTCTTTTGCTTTGGTTATGCATGATGTGTGTTTTTGTTTACATTGCACTTCTTTATGGTTGTCTTTAACAGAACTTTTCTTCATTGAAGTAGAAGAACTCTCAAAAGAATGAGTGAAGGTACCATGCAACAGAATATGTGGCTAAGATGGGTGCACAAAGTGGAAAGTGTGAAATTATGAATAGTGCTTCTGTTTTATTGATGTTCACATCAGATAACCATCGATCATTTAGCTTAATATCAACTCTATGTTCTGCTTCTTTGATAGTCAGTTTTTAAGGCATATGAATGATACATGTTTCACTTTTACTTGTTTGAACAACTTATTCAATTTTTGCTCATTTACTTCAACTTGCTAGTTGCTAATGCTATGCAGCAACATAATAAAACTTGTGTTTTTCTCTTTTAACATTCTAAAAAATTTTAGCACATCATGGGTTCTTGGTAGAAACCTGTTAGGAACAAAGAATAGAAATGGGTACAAAAAATAAATAGAATGGATTCTCAAAAATTTTAGCACATCATGGATTTTATTGAACTGAATGGAAAGAATAGCAAATATAAGAGAGATCTCTCCTCCAAGGGTTTCCCCTTGACAAAAGATTTCTCCTTTTACAAAGATCAAAGCTCAATGCTCAAATGATACAAGACTGAATTAGTCCTTTCCCCTTACATCCTACCCCCCAAACTAACTAATTAATATCCTAAGTCCTAACTGTCATTACTAACTTCCTCACCGCCTAACAAAACCTTTTGAGCTTTTGCAACATTGCTACATCATTCCATGTTTCTTATCACTGCTTCCTTATATACTTGATGTTGTAAGAGCTTACTATAATATTTTTATACTCTTACATGTGATTTAAAATTATGCAGGAGAGGTTTTATTTTGGAGATGAAGTCTTGCCTTTGTTTGAGACTGGTATTCCTCTCTTAAAGCAACGTCTGAGTCAGCTTCCCGACGCTGATAATGTGAGTATTCTGCATTATTTCAGTACACTTTCTTTGTCTGTAGATGAACTTGTAATGTCAGTGGATGTGTTATATTTCATGGAAAATTCCTGTGCTTGCTATATTATATTTTTTTATAGCCTGAATTTCTGCTTGTTATTTTCAGGTAGTTATTGCATTTCCAGATGATGGTGCATGGAAGCGATTCCACAAGCTTTTTGATAATTTTTCATTAGTGGGTCTTCTATATGGATCTCTTTTATTAATTTGTACTTATATTTGTTTATAGGTTGTCTGAATTTTTGAATGTGGCAGGTTGTATGTACTAAGGTTCGTGAAGGTGACAAGAGGATAGTTCGGCTCAAGGAAGGCAATGTCTCTGGTCATCATGTAGTCATTGTTGATGATTTGGTCCAATCTGGAGGCACCCTGATTGAGTGTCAGGTCAATTATTCAATTTGCAAAAAAAAAAAATGTTTATAACGAAAAGAAAATTGTTTATTTGAAGCCAACCTCATCGAGTGAGATAAGACTATTGTTGTTGATTATTGATGTTGGGTATGCATACATAAACTAAGCAACACTTAATCTCTGCATGTGTCTGCTGCATATGTCAATCAATCAATGCATGTTTCTGCACCTAGATGCGATGCAACTGAACAGTTCTCTCTTTTTATTGTTGTCTTCCTCTAGAAAGTTTTGGCAGCCAATGGTGCAGCAAAGGTGAGTGCCTATGTTACCCATGGTGTGTTTCCTAACCAATCATGGGAGCGATTCACTCATAAAAAAGGTTAGTCCTGGCTCACATACTTTATAGTTTCTACATTCCTATATTTTCATTAATGTGAATTTATTACCATTTGATTTAACTTGCAGACGCCTTGGAGAATGCATTTGCCTACTTCTGGATCACAGATTCTTGCCCTCTTACTGTCAAAGCTATAGCAAATACAGCTCCTTTTGAAGTGCTGAGTCTAGCCGGGTCTATTGCTGATGCTCTACAAATTTGAAGGCAAAAATTTTCAACGGGAAAGCAATGAACTGTGTTAAAAGGAATTCTCAACTACAATTTTTATCTCTGATTAGCATTAGAATAACATCTTTTCACTTGTGCTGTGCATTGCTACTAGTTTACCAAAATGAAACCTGTAAATTTCTTCAGTACTGTGACGTGACTGAGTGTCCGTTGAACACCGGCAGAGCTATGTGGGAGTGAGGGTGGGCAAATGCACCCTTTCATTTCAATAAAATCATTAGTATCTATCTTAAAATATTATATTTTGCACCTTCTAATTTTATATTTTAAACTCTAATTTTATGTATTTGAATCTCATCATTAGTTTACATATGAGAATAAGTAAATGCACACTCTTATTTTAATAAAATGCAAATATTTATCTTAAAATTTTATATTTTGTATCTCTTATTTTTGTGTTTGAATTCAACTATCCTATATGATAATGATAATTATTAATTTTATTTTTTTAAATAAATTACTCTCACTGACCCAAGGTTCTAGATCTGTCACTGCCGTTGAATGCAAATAATTTAATCTTACCTTAGCACTACTCATCAACAGGCATCACATTTTGTTCCATGCTTGAAAATATGTTCGACTAAAGAATCTTTATAGAAATAGCAGTTCTTCAAAATTCCTCTTGTGTTTTAATTATTTAGATCGACAAACCTTGGATCAAGTTTCATATATTTGATATTAATTTTTCAAATTAAACAATGGCATGGATTATTTTTCAACATTCCATTAAGAATGTCATGGATTTTTTTCCAAAAAAAAAGAAAGGATATTCACATTTGACTAATGGATTTGAGAACTTGATAATAAAAATATAATTTTATAAAAAATGTTTGATGGACACTTATTATATTATATAAGATAGCTTGAGAGAGAAAAAATATATTAAAAAAAATATAGGTATTATAAGATTTATGTGATTGGAAGAGAGAAATAAAAAAAAAAAATTAAAGGTGTTGATGAGATAACTAATATAAGTTGGTGTTTGTGTATCATTGCTCACTTTTATATTAATTTTTGTCTTAAGTAAAGATTTGGCCTAGTAGTCTTCATTATTCATGTCTTGAACACTCTTTAAAATGTTTTTCCTTTGTAGAAAAAGTCTAGCACAAAACAGGTGATTGTTTTTGTAGAAATAATAGTTATTTTAGGAAGAAAAAAACTCATTTTTTAATTATGAGATTTTTCAAATAAATAAACTAATACAGTAAATCCAATAAAACTATCAACTATGTAAGACCTTTGTTCAAAATACTTTGATTGGATTATGAAGAATTTGAGAAGAAATAGTAGAAGAAAAAAAAGAATTAGTGAAAAATGGATAGATATTTTAATTGCTTGAACTAAGAGCAGTAGACAAGTAGGAGAAAAAAATAAGTGTTGTAAATACATATTTGTCCCTAATAACATTTTTACATAATCCAAAACAAAAAGATAAATATCATTTTTGTTATTTTAGGGACTGTTAGGAAAAATTATAGGAGAGGAAAAAAATACTTTTTATTTTTTATTTCATAAATAGTGAGAATACATATTTAGTAGTGTTGTCTGATTACATAATAAATGCAAAATGAAAAATAAGTAAAAGGTGATCAGATCAAATCAGAGAAATTTGATTCTGACTAAAATCAAATCAAATCAGAGTAATTTGATTCTTTTTTAAATAAGAATAATATGATCCGAATCCTAATTACTCAATCTTTTAGATTACTGATTCCAAAAATAAACATACAACTATCAACACCCTCCCCCTTTCAAGTTGATGCATAGATGTATAGCATGTCCAACTTCCTTGCAAGAAAATCAAAGTTGGGTCTAAACACTCTTTTTGTAAGAATGTTAGCAACTTGCTGTGAAGTAGGAACAAAAGGAATGCAAATTAGGTCGGTGTTCATCTTCTCCTTTATAAAATGTCTATCAATTTCAACATGCTTGGTTCGGTCATTCTGAAAAGGGTTCTCGGAGATACTGATTGCAGCCTTATTATCACAGTACAGTTTCATTGGAAGAGTTATAGGAAGCTTCAACTCTTGTAGAATCCTTTTGAGCCATTGAATCTCACAAACACATTGGACCATTGCCCTATACTCAGCTTCGGCACTACTCCTGGCTACTACACCTTGCTTTTTGCTCCTCCAAGTAACCAAGTTTCCCCAAACAAATGTGCAGTAACCGGATGTTGATTTTCGATCACTAATAGATCCAGCCCAATCTGCATCTGTGAATACCTCATTAGTTTGTTGTCCAAATTCTTTAAAAAACAGTCCTCTACTTGGAGCACTTATAAGGTACCTTAAAATTCGGTAAACAACCTCCAAATGTTCTTCGTGTGGTGAGTCCATGAATTGACTCACTAAATTGACCACAAAGACTATACTGGACGAGTATGAGATAGATATATTAGCCTTCCCACTAATCTTTGATACTAAGTTATGTCTATTGGGTCTCATTTGCCTGCGCTCCTAAGTTTCTGGTTAGGGTTTATAGGAGTATTAGTTGGCTTGCAACCCATCATCCCAATTTCTTTGAGTAGGTCCAAAATATAATTCTGCTGAGACATCACAATTCCATTCTTTGATCTTGCCACCCTTATCCCTAAAAAATATTTTTGGGATCCAAGGTCTTTAATCTCAAAGGAAGCCACAAAGGAAGCCTTCAAATTACTTATTTTCTCTGGAATTATCCCCAATAATTACAATGTCATCCACATAAACAACTAACACAACCACCTTTCCTTTATAAAAGTGTTGCACAAACATGGTGTGATCACTTTGACATTGAGAATACCCCTATTTCTTAATAAATTGAGCAAATCTCTCAAACCACGCTCTAAGTGATTGTTCCAAGCCATAGAGAGATTTTTTAAGCTTGCAAACCTTCTGATTAAACTGAGATTCAAAACTAGGGGGTGAGTCCATGTAGACTTCCTCCTTTAAGTCTCTATTTAAAAAGACATTCTTCACATCAAGTTGTTGCAATGGCCAATCTAAATTTACAGCCAATGATAAGAGATGACTTTAATGGTATTAAGCTTCATAGCTTGAGCAAAAGTCTCTTTGTAATCAGTGCCATAAGTTTGGGCGAACCCTTTGAAAACTAGTCTTGCCTTGTATATCTCAACAGATCCATCTGCCTTACAATTGATGGTAAACAACCATTTCCAGCCCATAGTGTTTTTCCTCTTGGCAAGTCCACCTTTTTCCAAGTCTGGTGTTTTTCTAGAGCTCTCATCTCCTCCAAGATAGCATCGTTCCACTTAGGAACCCTTAGAGCCTCTTGTATATGTCTTGGTATTTCTGTTTTGGTTAGTTCACAAGTAAAAGCTCTAAAGGTAAGGGACAATTTATGACAAGATATAAAATTGGAAATAGGATGCTTTGTACAAGACCTTATACCTTTCCTGATAGCAATAGGAAGGTCAGAATTGTCAAAAACTGGTTCAACAAGGTTAGAATCAGTAGGTTCAGATTCAATGGTATTTTGAATGGGTTGAGCAAAATCAGAAGAATTCTTACCTGATGGGTCCTCGGAGGCTTGGCAGTTTTGAGGATCATTTGGTTCTACTCTTGGAGGATTTTTTCCCCTAAGTAAACACGATCAAAGGGTTGGATATCTTTGTTATCAACTTTAATTGTCTCATTTTCAACATCAAGTTCTGACAAGATAACTTTTGGAATATCATATTCATGACTATCTTGGCCAGCTTGATTTTCACCCAAATTTTTTGTTTCTTTAATATTTTCCAAAAAAATCCAAATTGAAATATATACTTATTGTTTGAAAATATTGAACATCTTCCTTTTCTCTCCTCCCCCTGAAGATGATTATTATTAAAAAGAGTTTTTTCAAAAAAGGAAACATACATAGAAACAAAGGTTTTCTTGGAAGTGGGATTAAAGTATTTGTATCCTTTTTGGTTGGGAGCAAAGCCAGCAAAAAAACACTTTTTAGCTCCAGGCTCAAGTTTCCCCTGGTTTGGTTCATGATTATGTATAAAAATAGTGCACCCAAATATTTTCAGAGGTAACATACTAAGAGCCTATTGTTTGGAAAATCACTTGTGAAAACATCAAATGGAGTTCTGAAATTCAATATTTTGCTGGGCATTCTATTTATCAAATATGTTCCAGTGAGAGATGTTTCTCCCCAAAGATATTTTAGTGCCTTACTTTGAAACACTAATGCCCTAACAACTTCAAGAATATGTCTATTTTTTCATTCAGCCACTTCATTATGTTGAGGAGTGTCAACACAAGAGCTTTGATGAATTATGTCATTTTCAAGAAAAAACTTGTTTAAGTGCTTGTTAAAATATTTCCTTCTATTATCACTTCAAAAAAAATTGATTTTCACTTGAAATTGCATTTGTACCATTTGAAAAAGTTTTTGAATATGCTTTCAACCTCAGATTTTGTTTTCATCAGGTAAACCTAAGTTATCCAAGTGTGATAATCTATGAAGGTGATAAACCATCTTTTTCCATTTAGTATATGGTCCCGACAAGGTCCCCAAACATCACTTTGTAAGGTGAATGGATTAGATTGTTTATAAATTGTAGGGGAATAAGAGGAACGATGATGTTTTGCAAATTGACAAACTTCACAAGAAATTAAATTTGGATTTTTATTTTTAAAAAGGTCAGGAAATAAATGCTTCAAATACAAAAAATTGGGGTGACCTAGTCTATAATGCCACAACATTATTTCTTCATATTCATGAATAAAAGCTAAATTGAGACAATATTTTTGGAATTTCTACATAGGATCAACCTCATCTTCAAGGAGATAGAGACCATCAACCTCTTTAGAACTGCCAATCATCCTCCCCGAACTCAACTCCAAAAATTTGCAAGTAGAGTAGTAAAAAATAGCCAAATAGTTTAAGTCTTGTGTTAATTTACTTATAGACAACAAATTGCATGATAAATTTGGAACATGAAGAACATTGTGAAGGGTTAAATTTTTAGATATAGGGATAGGACCAACACCATCTATAGTAGAAAGGGTACCATAAGCTATTTTAACCTTTTTGTGACCTGCACAAGGACTATATGTGGAAAACAATTTTGAACAGTTTGTCATATGGTCAGTGGCTCCATAATCAATGATCCATGGAGCTCTAGAATCAGGTTTAGCACTAAAGAAGACAGTAGAGAAAGAGATACCTTTTTGAGCTAGAGAAGATGATGGAGTAACTGACATTTTTGTGGTGAAGAGTTTATACAGGTGCTCTAGTTGTTCCTTAGTGAACGACAATGACTCGGAGTTGCCCTTCTCTATATTTTCTTCATTTGAGGTTTGGAAAGCTCATCCCTCTCCAATTGATTTCTTTCTCTAGTTGGGATTAAATCTCCAGCAATTTTCCTTAGTGTGCCATGGCTTTCTACAATGATCACACTAAGGTCACTTCTTCTTATCTCCTTTTGGTTCGTGTCCCCTTGCAGCCAAGGCTGAACTTTCAGTATTCTCCATCCTTGTACTATCAAAGTTAAGCAACATTATCTTTCTTCTGGATTCTCCCTCCTGAATTCATAAAACACTTCTTGCGTTGATGGTAGTGGTTTTTTGCCTAGAATTTTGCCACAAACTTCATCCAATTCTTGGTGTAGACCTGCTAAAAACATGTAGAATCTATCATTCTCTTCTCTCTTCTTGAATATGGTTGCATCATTGTGATTTTCCCAATCATCCTCATAGCAGTAATCCATTTCTTACCAAATAGTAACCATGAGATTGTAAAAAATTGTGACATATTTGTCTCCTTGTTTGGATTGCCACAATAGTGACATGAGTTCATAAATCTGGGAAGAGTTCTCCAAATCAGAATAGCAATCACAGACAGCCTCCCACACATCTTTCACGGCTAGGAGGAATAACTATGGCTTCCCAATGGAAGAATCAATTAAGTTGATTAGCCATACAATGATTAGCGAATTTTCTTACTTCCATTTTGGGAGATAAGGGTCAGTCTGTCCTGGTTGAGGAATATTTCCTGTTAGGTAGCCCAACTTTCCCTTGCCCTCAAGGGCTAGTTTTATGAACTGCACCCATTCAACGTAGTTTTTACCATTCAACTTTTGGATTAAAAATTGTAAATCAGTACCCATACATAAAGAATCAGATACAACCGTGGATGAAGTTTCAATACCTCCAAAATTCGTGGGACGCATGGTGGAGGAATTTCCTTTGGTTGCAGTGGGTTTTTCCATGGCAGGCTACCACAAGATCAGTGGCGAAGCTCTGATACCATGTGATTTTAGGGTTTGCTAGGAAAAATTATAGGAGAAGAAATACATTCACTTCTTTATTTCAAAAATAATGAGAATACAAATATAGGCAATGTTTCCTGATAACATAATAAATGTGAAATGGAAAGTACATAAAAAGGTGATCAGATCAAATCAGAGAGATTTGATTCTAACTAAAATCAGATCAAATCAGAGTAATTTGATTCTTATTTAAATCAGAATAATCTAATCTTGATCCTAATTATCCAATCTTCTAGATTACTCATTCCAAAAATAAACATTCAGTTGTCTTGTTGCCAATTTTATTTTTTTCAATGGATTCCACAAGCTTTTTTTTCCCACAAAATGAAAGCATTCAAAAGAAGATTTTTTTTGTAGGTCCCACCACACTTTTCTGTTTTCTCCATTCCCAAACAACAAAAATTCATTATCAAAAGAATCAAAATTTGAAGCCATCAAAAGATACAATCATACAAGCTTACTTTGCTCAATTTTTTTTTAATTGCTAAACAGTTTCCATAGATAATTCTGAAGAAACCTTTGTCCAACTAAAACTGTTTACATGCTTATCTTTGTAGAAATTATGACACATTAATATAAGAGTGACTCATTTATAAATAGGAGTTGATAAAACAGTGCTTTACAAAGCATCCAATATTTCAAATCACAAATACAATGGCAAGAAACCAATTCACAACTTCACATCTTACAGACATTCACATTTTTTTTTGGCTACATGATAAACATCATTGATAAATAACAGGATAGTTCCTTGTTCCCATTCTATACAAACCATTCCCCCATAAATTGATATTTTCCCCCATATACACAATAGTCATATCTGCAAATGGCCACCACAGCCTCAACAGAGGAAGAAAAAAATAACAAATTCCAGACAAAGTCAATCCTACACAATCTGGCATGTATGCTGCTTTAGGAACCAACCATCCAGCAATACACTCCAAGTTATTCTTTTCCACCGGTTGTAAAACAATTGTTTCTCTACACATCAACAAACTGCTCTCTTCATTTTTTATGATTATTGACATATTCGAAGTCTCCACCCGCTGATAACTGGGTTGCTCCCTTCATCTTTATACAACTTTTTTCCCCCTTTTTTTGATGAATTGGCTTTGTACACCTTAGGATACCTATAATAGTTAGCACTTCTAGACCCCATTTATTGTGGCTATGAACAATAAGTCTAATAATTGGTTAATCGATCTCTAGCTACTGATCCAAATTGCCCTTCGGGCTCTCCAACAAATCACTTGAATAGGATCCATCTGGTTGGCGAATGCATATATTCAAATTGCTGGATAGAAAAGGTTCCTAGATGGTAAGCAGAGAAAGAAATCGTCAGATGAGCCGTTGAAATTATGTTATTAAAGGAATAATTTCATCAATTAATGTGGCAAATAAGAAAAGTATAGTCAACCAATTCAGCAGTTGCAGTTTCATGTTTCAACTAAAAAGTGAACTGATAGCTCAAATGTGACATCACAATCAAGCAATTCTCAAATGGTGAAATAGATAATCGATGCAATCTTTTATATTCAGTACTCAGAACGATTGCAGCTTAAGTTTGTAACACTCAGGTCTGTATGTGAAGAGGCATATATTGAGTGACGGTAGATTTTCACCCCTAATTTGAAACTTCAAAATTGATAAGAAAATTGTAGACTCTGATAATGTCAATAGGAACTTAGTAGGATGCACAACCTCAAAACTTCAATAATATCAAGTCATCATCTTAGAATGTGAGTTTTTGGCCTAACTCAACCCCAAAAGTTAGCTCATAGGGTGAGGGTTGTCCCCCCTCTTATATACTCTATCTTGACCTTATCTCTAATCAATGTGAGACTTGGATTTTTCACAGTACATCAACTTTTGTTTTTTCTGAATCACACTTCTCCAACATAAAAGCCCTTCTCAAAGAGAGTCTAGAACATAAAAATTAACCCCATGTACTTTAAGTTCAATGTACAACCAATGGTTAGGTGAACATTTGTTGACTCCATGCAGCTTGGGGTCTGCCCCCCACCTTTGTTAGCTTAATATTATTGTCTTGCAGTTAAATTTGTGAAACAATGATATCAAGCTTACAAGCACATTTTGATATTTTAGTCTAGGGGGAAAACACAACTTTATGCTAGCTAAGCTCAAATCATCACTGAAACAAAACTTATATTCAACTTTGATGTTTTGACCTTGACTAATGTTTGATACTAATAGCTGCAACTAAAATTGAAGGTGAAAACTGTATAAACCATATTCAATTTCAAATCCACTTATCATTTTTAAGATTTGCATGACATCTAAAGGTCAGGACCAATGTGTTTGCCCAGAAATCTTGTAATTGCTACTTATGGCAATCATATTACCTGGTCAACAGTATCTTGGCCCTCTGAATGAAAGAGAATTGGCCGGCACCGTTTGTCCTCATTCATTAAGCTTGAATTCTGGAAATGCATCACAAGTGCAGCCTTTCCTTGTATCCGTGCATATGCCAGTGAAGCAACCTTTTCGCTGTTGAACTTCTCCCACTTTTTCCCATTAAAGGCCTACATAAATTTCCATGATAGACTTCCCAACATTATACTTCTCCAGACCAGGACAAGTTTAATACTTGCAAATTAACAGAAACTATCAATTAATTACTTTCAACCTTATATTCATATTTGCCGTTAAAATGAAATGAAATCAAATAATCCCACACAGACATCTATCCTTATGAATTATAATACAATATCACATTAAGGAAGCCCTTATATCACAAACGCAGACAAAATTTAAATGTAGTAGTAACAAAAGGCCTCAGATATGAAAAGGCATAGAATTCAAACCTTGTAGAAGGCGATGATGTGTGAAGGAGACACCATATTGATAAAAGCATAACCCACATTACACTTATTCTGCAAGCAAAACAAGGCATCAAGAAATAAGTCATCCTAGCAGGAGAAATCCCTCAACCCTAATTAAAAAGATATGTAGGCAGTGAATACCTTAAAGTCAATTGGCAAGTAGAGAAAGTCATAAGTACCCTGGTGATTCTCATCAATTGCAGCAAGCAGCATCTTCGATGTATACCTTAAAAGCAATCACAAGAGCTCATAGTCATCAGGAAATTCATTAATTACAGTCCTTACCAAATTGTTAGAATATTGATTTGATCACATAACTAGGATACTTGTTTAGTTGTTCTTACTTGTTAGGAATGTTTTTAATCATTAAAGTAGTTCTTGTATCTTCACCACTAACGATTTTGTCAAGATCAAGCTGGTACAGCTTCTTACTATCAATTTGGTTCCCACCATTGTCAGGTCGTCTACTTCGTCCACGTTCAGCTAATCCCTCAATGTTAGTTGCTCCAGGTCCAGAATACAAACTATTTCCATGGAACAAGGAACCATGCCTAGGCAGAGACATCATTCTGAAATTGGGTGAACTAATTTCAGGGGTATTTCCAGAAAGACCAACACTGGCTCCTACAGATGCACGAGCACTTATGTTCATCATAAAATTCCCATCACCGTGATTTAAATTCCCAAATGCAACTGGGCTCATGAGAGAAGCTTCAGGTGACTCAGGGAAGTAGCTAAAATGCCTATCAAGTGGAAGGCCAGATGGAGCAGATCCAACATGATGATGAGAGTGGGAACCAAGAAAAGGACTGTGATTACTAGTATATGGGAAACCCTGCCTTTGGACACTAGATGTAAATGGAAGCCCCACAGAAGATGAAGACCAGGCAGAAGTGTTTGAATGCTCAGAGTAAGGAGTTAGGCTTCCCCAAAGAAATTGAGGACCAGACAGTGTTCCAATACTTGATGCACTTGAACTTGATTCACCAAAAGTAGATACAGGCCTAGGACTTGCCTTTACATTTTGCTCAGGAAAGGATATAGAATGCTGAAAAGTTGCTCCTTGTGTTGATCCAGAGTTTGCAAACATCTGACTTGCAGCCCTTCCAGGGTCCTTGCCAATAGGTGCAATCTTGGGAGAGGTTGTTGCATGTGGGGAAAGAATTGCAGCCAATCCAGACAAATGGTTGGTATTAATGGGACTGGCATGGCCCAAACCAGGGGACTTGCTAAAAGAAGCTAATGGATTTTGTTCAGCTGGACTACCAAATTGTGCCCAGCTACCTGAGAAAAAATTTCCAAGTAATTTATCCTGTAATTGAGAATACCTTTCTAAAAATGATAAACTAGAATAGTGTATGAGAAAGAAGATTGGATTTAAGAGATATTTACCGGGAGGAGAATTGGCCACAGGTGAACCTACTTGATGTCTAAAAGTTCGAGCTTCATCTTGTTCCAGTTCTTGACTCAGTTGTTGCATCAAGCTAACAAGAGAAAATGTGTCACTAGTTTTTTAAAGGTTTAATTACATAGATAATAGCGTTGTCAGATGCATAAGGATATATAGCATAATATTAACTGAAACCATATCAAATTAAAATAATGCAAAGATTGGGAAAAAAAAAAAAAAAAAAAAAAAAAAAAAAAAAAAAAAAAAAAAAAAAAAAAAAAAAAAAAAAAAAAAAAAAAAAAAAAAAAAAAAAAAAAAAAAAAAAAAAAAAAAAAAAAAAAAAAAAAAAAAAAAAAAAAAAAAAAAAAAAAAAAAAAAAAAAAAAAAAAAAAAAAAAAAAGACACACAACAAAGAAGAGCTAGAAAAGGCCAAAGCCTCAAGTGTCTACAAGAATGACAAAAGAGTAATTGGTCAAGAATTACATGCACACTGTACAGACACAAAAAAGGAAGCCAAGGGATGTAGCTAAAGTTCCTCAGAAAGATGGAAAAAGATCAACCGAAGCAATAATATTGCTCAGACCAATTACATCCACCTAGAGTGCATTATATTTCAATAGATTGGTGCATAGTTACGATGAAGACATGCGTTGAGTAATTTCTCAATATCTATTTCTATTTACATCCAAATTTTGTATTTGAAAGGACTTGGCAGCTTACAGATTCCCTACAGAGTAATTAGTTAGTACTTAAACCACAATACATAAAAAGTGGCATGACAACATGAAAGGTGTGAAAGTCATGGGAAATAGAACAGCTGAACTAAATCCATGTATTGAAACTGAAATTCACTTATACAAATGAGATATTTGGAAGATTCCGTTAGGATAGCAAACTTTTAAAGGATGTCACAGTATTGCTATTAAAACCTAGCAAGTGATCTTCTTATCCAAGTAGCCGATTTAAGAATTTGATGAATAGTAACTACATTATTGCCTTTTACATTCCGGACTAACCACCCAGAAATTTTCTCCATGAAAGTAAGTTGAACTAATTTATTAGCTTCTTACAAATGACTATTTAATATCTGCTCAAGGGATAAATATTAATGTATATAATAGACATTCTTGGGTGTACCTCTATTGTCAAAACTTTCAAGCATGACATTACTTTTCTACCATTTACAAAAGAATTAAGAAACCCGGTCAAGGTAGAAAAATTATTTATACAGGAAATATGTTTATGGCATACTAAACAAGATAAAGTCCAACTTACTTTCTACGAGCTCCACCAGGGCGACTGGGTTCAAGTTTTATGCGTTTCCCAGCAATATCACTTCGATTTAATGCTTTAAGAGCTGCCTCTGCTGCTCTAACGTCAAAAAATTCAATAAATTTATGGTGTCTCTTGTGTGGTGTTTCCCTGATCTGCAATTTTAATACAAAAGTTACAACTACTCCAAGCACTAGATAAAAATTAAGTGGAGGCCAAATAAAATAATTTAAAATCATCAGATATGTTAGCATATATTACCTCTTTGACCTCACCATAAGCCCCAAATATTTGACGAAGGTCATCATTTGATACTGATGGATCTAAATTGAACACTACAAGGGTTCCTTGATTAATATCTTTTTCCGAGGGGTTATCCTAAAACAAGCAGAAGAAAGATGAATGGAACAAACGCAACATCAATGTTAACCAGTCAAACACAGAATAATGCCACAAAAATCAAACCTTAGGAATTGAAAAATGAATATCAAGTTTTCTTCGTCTCAAGGGCTTGTTTTGTAAAGCACGCATGGCAGTGCGAGCAGCTCGAATATCATAGTAAGATATCATCACAAAGCCCCTATGCTTGCATGCTGTGTATAAAGTTCTGATGTCCCCATATAGCTATCAAATAAAAAAGAAAAGAATCAAGAACAAAATAGTTAAATAAAAGGAGAAGAATGAGCGTTTCATGTTGTACACAAATAAGAAATGAATAACTAAATCATACCTTATTGAAGCTACAACTAGAATTTTATCACACCAATTCTACTAGGTATTCAGAAAGTCACTAAAGTACAAAAGGTAAATCAAGGCTCTCTTTATCTTTTGGGTACAAAACCATATGCATCTTTATCCAGTGTGACTTATAATTTATTTTTGGAGGTGGGAGATGAGGGAGGGAACAGGGCATAAAGGGGACAGCTGGATCTGTCCTACAGAAGCCAGGCACATCTGTGAGGTTTCCTACTAAATGGCCAAGGTCAAATGGCAACTTATGGTCCTTTTCAGATTTTTATATTCTCACCATTCTCTTTCTTGCTGTTCTAGTTTCATTTTATGATAATGTAGTGTTTATTAGTTCCCTCTTTATAGTCAAAGTAAATGTGCTAGCAGATTATCTTGAAAAAAGTTAGGCTAACAATGTATACAGTAGTGCCTTCAGTGCCTAACCAGAAATTGCAACTTACGCAATAATTTATCTTGGCAGAGACAATCACACTAATAATCCTTCCAAAATGCAAATATTAACAGACTTCAATAATACTGATAGGTTTCAGAGAAACCAAAAAGGAAAAAAATAAGGAAAGCGACTCAGTAAAAATGTAAAATTCAACATGCAAAAGCAAGATTGCCAAACATAGTTGTGTTTAAAGATAGGCATAACTCTATTGAAGGATTGACTAGATGTAAATGCCTCAATTATTGAATAGCATCTACATTACGTAGCAAAAGCATGATTACCATACACATACACATTAAATACTGTACTTAAAAACAAATATAATACTATTGAAGCATAGGCAAATGTCCAATACCTCAAATAGTGTTCGTAATTCAGAGTCCTCAACATTACTGTTGATGTTTCGAACAAATAATGTCCTTGATGGATGCTCTCCATAGGGATGCTCCCCAGCCACTGTTCCCACGCCATTTGGGATTGCATACTGACCAATACCATTTGAAGCAACTCCATCTGATATGCTTATCTTGGACATACCGATATTGAGGCTCTCTTGGGGTTCAAAATCCATCTCAAATCCCCCTCCATTGACAAACAGATCATTTTCATCCAAATCCTCCAGTTGACTGGGCAATTTACTGAGGTCAAAATCATCCATAATCCCAGCCAAAAGGTCCTCTTCATCATCGGGAAGCATGCTCCCAATTGCATTGGTTTCAAAGTCATCAAAAGGATCATGTCCCTCGTCTTCTTTGTGAATTTTATCTAATGTTAGCAAGTTATCATCGACTGGTTGACCATTATTTTCAGAATCAGACAAATCTACTGCATATCAACAATAAAAATAGGAAAAAAACAGGTGTCAAAATAACATTATGAATTATTCCAATCAGTTTTATCGGCAACATCATCTCAAGCTTACACTTTTCATGTGGAAGAACAGGCAGTGAACTAGAAAACAAGCTAACATCACTTGAGTCATGGAACACATCACTGGCACGAGGAATTCCCCATGCACTGCTTCCGGCCTTTTTGGGAATATTAAGTGGGGAAATCTCAGATGCACCTACAGAAACAATATACAAAATAATTTAAAAAAGAAAAAAAATGCTATACAAGAATTTATGTATTACATATGAAGAGGAGGTACCTGCAGCAGCATGAGCTGATGAAGAATTCCCAGAATGTTTCTCCATATTCAGTCAGTTTCTAAGAATAAACGTGCCAAAAGAGATAACAGAGAGAGTCAGATATCTTAATATTAATTACTTGAAGACATCATAAACCTATTGTGAACCAATGTTCTATAAATGGAAAAACTTTCACAATCAAGTAAGAATGCATCACAGTTTAGTCTCACAAAGACAGACCATGTTTTCCTTATAGTTTTATACCTTTCTTAACTTTGTCTCATGTAGTTAGTGCAATGAGGGGAGTAAGATGCAATAATTTGTATAATATTCGGAGCAACAGTTACAACCACTATTGATATATAGCAAGTTGAATTAACCAACAACTGTACACATGACATAGTGTTGATCAATATTCAATACAACTTTTATATCTCATTTGGATGGATGAAGTTCAGCAAAATGAAATCGATACTAACAAAAGGAGCTTCCCAGTCATACGTTGAATTGAAATACATTACACAGGAGTGGTGATAAGGCAAATTCAAGTTTCAACCAAACCAAAATCCAAACAGATTGTCTATGTTCTGTATGCATAAAAGCACAATCTTATTCTATCACAGGAAGGAAAGTTTATAACTTACATAGATTAAAGAAAACAAGTATAGAACACTTAGCAACCAAACTATTTCCCAACTGCACAATACCTTAAAGTCAATTGAGTTCCAAGCACAAACAACCACAATAAACTCTCCCATAACATTATATCAAGACATTAACCATAACAGCACAAGCCTAAACAATAAGAAACACAAATTGGAAAGATTAAACAAAACCAAGCAAAAGAAACACTTAGTAGCTGATACATTTCACAAAGTAAGGAAGACTACAGGGTCAACTTAAGGTCCAAACCAAAAATAAACCCCAAAGCCAACATAACCGAGAAAATTAATCAACTTACCCAAAACCCACAAAGTAATATTTAAAACACACATAAACAGTTACTCTTAGATTACACAGACCACCCCAACATCAAAGAACACCTTTTGACACAAGAAAAAAAAAAAAAAAAAAAACATCAAAGAACACCACAGTTCCTCATGATACATCTATAGCTCAAGCTTATGCACCAAAACAAAGAAGACCCACTTGCCAGTTAACCCGATCAAGTGCTAAAAAACCAAAATTTCAAAAGAAAAAACAAATTTTGACATACCCCTAATACTTGAAAAGCATGAATTCACAAAAATAAAGAATCAAACTAACAAAAAAAAAGGTAAAGAAAAAGAAAAAAGAAGAAGAAGAAGAAGAAGAGTACCTTGTGGAAGATAAGAAAGGAGAGGAGGGGCTAGAGGGGGTTCATGGAGGATTATTGAAATTGAGGAGTGAAGAAAATTGTGATGATCACGGAAATTGAGAAAGAAAGGGAAGGAAGTGAAGGGAAGAGTTTCCGTAGAAGTAGAGAAATGTCTTCCTTCTACTCTTCTGCTTCCTCCTCTGACGCCGCGAAACCAGAGAGCAAGAGTGAGAAATTTTCCCGGAAAATTAGAGAGAGAGAGAGAGAGAGAGAGAGAGAAGGAGAAGCAAAAGAAAAAGAAAAGAAAACCAAGACACAGGAAAATGATTGGAGGGAAGAAAGACAAGCACATCAAAATTAATAACTTATTATTATTTATAAAATAATATTGTGCAATATTATGAGAAGAAAGAATTACTATAATATACTGTGTTGTTAAACATTATTTATGGAAAATTGGAAACATAAAAAATAATACTAGTAATAATTAAGCAAGATATAAAAAGTTTTAGAATTTAATTTATGTCCACAATCAACTAATAAAAATAATTATTTTGTATAAATTTTAATATTTATTATAAAAAATATTTATTTTATTATATTTGATAATGATTATAAGATTATGTACATTATCTTCTGTGTATATTTATGAATTAAAGAAAATAGTAATATAAAATTATAACACTCACAGAGCGTTGGTTTACATTATCTTTGTATTGAATATTTGTTCAAAATTTTATATTATTTGTATATGAAAATATCTAAACGGACAACAGTATGGTATTTTTTTTATACAATTTGTGTATTTAAATTAAATTTTAATTTTAATAATAATATATTTGACTTGTTATTTATATTTTTTTGCGAACATTCTGGCACATTTAAATTGCATTTGGCGTCCGTTGACACGAATGCTCAACATTCAACACTCGTCGAGTTCTCTTGCTTCAAACTCGGTATTATCCGAATTAATAATTAATAATAATACATAAGCAAAAATAGATAGTAATTAGAAAATCAGATCTTCTCCATTTGTAATTTTGAAAGATGGATAAAAAGCTTTAGTTTGGATAATAATTAATCTATTTTCTTTGGAGATATTTTTTCCGTTTCTTCAGTTTGTTTTCTATATTATTTATCTAAGTTTAAGGATCATATTTTGATACTCTAAAATTATTTTATACTGTTATCAAATTATAAATTGTTATGTAGTATGATTATAAATTTTTAATTTTTATAATGAATATTTTAAAAATTATATTAATAATATTTTTTATTGGATAATAATATAAAAAAAAATTTACTGAAAATGCGTGAACATTAAACTAATTAACTAACATTAAACTCTTGCAATATTATTTTTGGGTTTGTTTAGATTTTGTATGATCAATGCAATTCATCACTGATTTTTTTTAATAAATCAATTACTGATCTCTAATACCTCTAATATTCTTTCTAAAAATAATAATGAACTAATTATGGCTGTGTTTGAACATGAATTAAAGATTAATTATAAAAATTTTATTGTAGTGATTGCAAATTAGGTAAATTTGTTTAGATACATTTTTAACCTGATAAAAACGGAATGGAGCACGTTGACTACATTAACTCGCCTTGTTTGTTATAAGTTGGTAGGTTAATTTATCTAAAAAAAAATTAAAAATTAAGAAGAAAAAAGTAAATATATAATACTTTAAAAAATAAAGGGAAGTATAAGTGAAAGTGGATTAGGTAAAACTCAGACATAATAGGATTTAAATTTAGATTGATGCCCCTTCAGAAACTTGATTAAAAAATTAAAAATAATATTTTGATAATTTAATTTAGCCTATCTCTCACCAAACTCAACTCACAAGTTAGAAGTTTTTGAAAAGGATATTTACTTCTACACTATTAAACCGACATTATTTTTTAAAATAATATTAACTTTGAGACAATTATTTTGGAATTATCCAATCGTTAGCATAAAAATGAAACTCAATATAAAGGGCACAATTAAATCTGATATAAAACACAACCCAAAATACAAGTGTAATTTAACATATGACACTTAACATAATTAACTTTTCCGCTAACTCAAATTCTCAATGACTATAAATATCAAGTCTCCAAACAGATGTACATAAGTATTCACAATGTTGTGCTCGATTTGATAGAGAAAAAAGAAATAAGTAAATAAAAAAGAATTGAAATATGTGAGCAAGAAAGTAAAAAAGAAAGGTGTTTGATTGATGAGAACTAAAGAATATATATGATGAAATAAATAAAGAGATGAGTATAAATAAATAAGAAATAATAGAGTGAGTTCCATTATTTTTTAAATTATTTCTCACTTCAATTCCATCAATTGCAGCAAACCAATCTCTCTCAATTTTACATAAATTATCTATCGTATTTTAAAGAATATATTTTCTTCTTGCCTTTTTTTCTCTCTCACTCTCTCCTTCTTTCTCTATGACTTTATCTCACATTTTAAAAATACGGTAACAAGTCGAAGTGTTTTTTTATTCAGAAAAAAAAGTCGAAGAGTTTTTCTTTATTAAATTTTCATATTAGTAAAAGAAATTGCATAAATAGAAATTTATGCTTCTCACATCATTAATCCAATCAAAGTTTTTTGAGTTACTTAATCAATTTGTCAAAGTAAGAACGGTATTAGCTTCTTTGAGATGGTTGAAAGTTTTTATTTTTTTAATTACTTTTTAAAATAAAATGTTTTAAACTAAAAAATAATAATTTTTTTATAGCTCAATTACTATAACAAAACAAAATAGTTGTGATTGTTAATTTTTAATTGTGTATCGTGCTGTTTTTTTTCATATTTTTGAAAAAATTATATGCTAACATCATAGATTTGTTAGTATGACTACCAATAGTCTTTACCACTTTCATCCCATTATTATTATTGTCAACATTTTCACTATATCATCGATTAATTTACCATTATTATTATACTAAATTACAACAATATTTCTTGAGCTTTTATTCAATTACACATAATCTCACAATTTTTCTTTAAGTTTAAAAATATTACACTAACATCTTTTGAAAATATTACTTTTATACTTTCGTTACATCTCCTCAAATCTTACATACACATTCCCTACAAGAAAGTAAATCAATGTAATGGTTAAAAAAGTAAAAAATGATTGTGTAATTACATGAACCTTCAAAAGTTTTTATTGCAATTTGCTTATGTTATTATTATCATTATTAGTTTGATACGATCAATTTTTATTATTGTATATTATCATTATAACCACTACTAATATAATTACATTCAATTATCATCATTAGTAGTAGTGTTATCATTGTTATCATTTGTCAGTTATTCAAACTATATTATTATTGTCAGTTTTTTTCACAACTATTGTTAATAACACTAATATATCCTATGGGATTGTCAGAAAGTTTCAGGATTTCATAAATGATGGAGGTTATATTACTTGGTCTCGTGTCCTTAGAGAAGCTAATTAAGTTGTTGAATATTTAACTAATTTGTTATGGTCTCGTGTTCTTAGAAAAGCTAATCAAGTTGTTGAATGTTTAGCAAATTTTGATATGACTCTTAGTCATCAGCTTAGAGTTTTTTTTTTTTATGTTATTTCTGCTTTTGCTTTTAATGTGGTTCTGGTTGATATAATTGTTACCGTTTTTTTTTTCTTTCAGAGTTTCTAGTGTTTTGTGAGTTTTTTCTCACTCATTAAAAAAACACTAATCTATCATCAATGTTGAATAAAATTTAATTGGGTAAAAAAATTGTGTGGGTTGAATTTAATATTAATATTTTAATTTAAAAATGGTCATGTGGCCATTTTTTAAAGTGTTTAAACATATTTTTAGTTTTTTAATACATTTGTTTTTTATTTTCTTAAACTTTTATAAATTTATTTATTTAATTATTTGTTTCTTTTATTTTAGTCCTTCTAAGTTGTGATGACATCTAATCTATTCAGGTTATTATTTAAGTGTTTATAAAATATATAAACATTGTACAAGTTTCTCTAATTGTATCGTCACATCGATACCATCAAATATAAGAAAACCTTGATGTTAAAAGTAAAAATAAAAATAAATAATAACAACACAAACAGGTGATAATTTTTATAAAAAAAAACACAAAATCAAAGAAACTTTAACAAAGTAAGGAGCAAGATGCACCTTGCAGGCAACGTGGCGAAATATAATTGGCGATGGGTCCCCGCGAAAGTTTCGCTTGGAAAAGCAGGTGAATTTAGCCCTTTGCCGACGCAACGCCATGTCACTACGGCAATTGAACTCTTTTGAAGGGAAGTTATATTCCTGTGCGGACAACCTTACTTTTGTTCTTCAGGAATTCCATTGGTCCTCGATATAGAACCATATTGGTCAAAATTCGGAAAAGTTATAAGGTTTTGAGTATGTTTAAATATAAATTTAGAAGTATTTTTGAGAGTTTTTTTTATTAATTTTTTTATATTTTTGATAAAAAAAATTCTTAAAAATATTTATAATTGTATTAAAATAAGTTCTATCTATATTCTTTTGGGCATCAAAGTAGCATGACCACAATAATCATGATTGAATCTTGGCAGAGAATAATTTCAATGAAAAGTTCAAATTATGATATGAACAAACAAATAGACACCTTGTTTTAAAAAAATATTTTATGTTGCTTTCTCGTTATCTGTTTCGTGGGTTACTACGTTCTGATTTTCATGATTAATGATGTTTTAGTTTCTCATAAGATAAAATACTAGTAGTATAATAATAAGAACGATTTTCAAAGTCATTCTCTTACCCGGTAGTTTTTAAGAAACTTGCATACTAGAAAAGAAAAAAAGAACTATATAAGTTTTGAAATTTTAAAATTTAAAATTTAAAATTAATTTTCAATTTCATAATTTTGTCTAGTTTTAATTTTTAAATTAAAATTAATTTTCAATTTCATAATTTTTAAATGCGTCCGACACGCAGTCAATTTTTTTGGACACGTTGACTGGGGGACACACGAGTTTGATCGAGTCGGACACGTAGTCAACTTTTTCGACACTTTTTTTTTAAAATTAAAAAAATTTTAAAAAAACATTTGATAAAAAAATTAAAACTTCATAACCCTTTATGGATAAAAAATTAAAAAATTAAAACATTTGATTCACTTGATGATGTTGGAGATTTTCAAGTCGCCCGTCTTTGACTTGATGAGCCAGAGATAGAAGTTGTGATTCTTTGAGATGAAGATGAAATTAATTAAACTTGTTAATAATACTTTATGGATATTTTATTATTTTTACTTTATATATATTAAAAATATTATTTAATATCAAAACGTGTCCTAATATATCGATATTTTTTAGAATTTACATATCAAAGTGTCGTGTCATGTCGCATATTACGTATCGGTGTACGTGTATCATAGCTACACGTTTATTTAAAATTTAGAAGCATTGTCATGGCCTTAATCCCAATAAAATACGGAGTAAAGTAGTACTAGTGAAAATTATTTTGGACGAAATTTTTCTTGAATTTTTAAGTAGTGGATTTATTAGGGAATTGTTGGGGACATGGAGGATTTAGAGGCCAAAACAATGCCATCTTAAGACTAAGGCCACCAAGAAATTGACCAAATACAACTTTTAGATCTGGTAGAGCATTAATTGGTGCCTGGTGGCAAGGAAATATAAAAGATATTTTTGTCAACATCTAATTCAGAGAATAAACCGAAATTAGTTGATAATATTAAAATAGAAAGTCCATAGTTGTCTATTATAACCATTTTTTCTGTTCAACTAATAAGTCTTACACAGTTGACATAATTGAGTGTGTTTTAATAGAAAGTACATATTGACAGAGGTTTAATGGTCTAATAATGTATATAGAGAATATTTTTATTGAAAAAACAAAACTTATTTTAGTAATTTGTACATTTTAGAAAATTATGTTAAGAACTAAAAAATTATGTTTGACTTAACTTTTAATTAGTTGATAATGTAAAAACCTTTCCAGTAATAATGTATATTCATTAAATTCATAAGTTTACGGAAAAATTATGAGAGGAGATAATCTTGATTTTGTAAAAGGGAAATCAATAATCATTTAGTTTCACAATTTTAATATTGGATAATTTTATTTTCTAAATTTTATTATTTCAACTAACAATTGCCTCATTTAGTTTCTTAATTTAAATACTCAGAAAGGAATAATTCAAGTCATAATATTTTTTTTCTTTAAAAAAGATAGTCATAATATATATATTATATTTTTAACTTAGAGGTCAATGAACCATTTTGTGATACTAGTTTAAGTTTAGGGAAAATGTTTATGAGAGGAGATAATTTTAGTATAGTGGAAGGGATTAAATCATACGTTCAATGTGTGTGAGAAAAGAAGAAAAAAGCAGTATCCTTTTAGTAATATTAATGTTTACGTTTGATCTATAAAATAGAATTTTGTGTGCCACTAAACAATTTCGTGTACTACGAAACATGCATAGAGTGGGTTGGTTAATTAAACGAATGACCACTTTTGATGCTCAAGGCCCATTAGGTAAACATTAGGCTAGAGCACTACCCATCTCATTGACACAACATGCTTGTTGATTAGAGTTTAGGAAAATCCATGGAAATAAGGACACAAGATTTTCCTCACCTAACCAAAAATCTTCCTAAAAACCTAGGGAGATGACCACTCTACCCATCTTCTACTTCACCAACTTTCCAAACCAATATTCCTCATTTCAAGATTTTATGTTACATAAATATACAATGAAATCATATTTTTGTCCTTTTTTTTTTCAAACCCCCGACTTATTTTAATAATGTACAACAAAATCAAAATGAAGGAGAGAGAAAAATAAGCCAATGGAAAGAGAAGGATGAGAGCTGGTGGGGAAATGTTGGGAGGGGAAAGTAGGTGTTTTCATAAGATTTTAAAAATTGGAGGTGAAAATAGTAATTAATAAGGTGAGAATAGCAAGCTTCTGTATCATCAGGTTGTGCTAAATATTGAGATCCAAATTTTTAGGGCTCAGCTTGCATTTGAAGGTGGCATTCTTCACATAACATCTACAACACACACATACATACATGATACATTGTTTTTCTTTTTAAGGAACAGACTTTTTTCTTCTTCTGAATAATGGAATTACATATACTACTATACTAGGATGTATTTAGTTAAAAAACTGTTTTGATATTAAAGTGAGAAAAATAAAATAATAAATATTGATCATTGAATCTTATTAAAAATTAAAACACACAATAAAAAAATGTGATTTTTATAATAAAACAATGTCACGTATCTTTTTAAGTAATTACGTGACTTTAAATGTTTATAATTGTTGTTTTTTTGTAAAGAATTAATCAGATTCTTTCGTATGAATCCCATTTGGTTAAATCTTTTTACACTGTCTTTTCAATTTAGTTACCTTCTCAAATGGGATTAAACTCAATAAGTAAAATTACTTGCCTTCTCAATTTTTACATTAAATAATTGGTATCAGTGTTCATAAAAGAGTTATGCTTATATAGGACGTTTGACATGCAATTATGTTCACCTAATTATATTCAGATGCTTGACAAAAAAATCTTACTCCGGCATAAGAGGATTTTGTTCACACTACACATTGAGATATATCCGCGATTCTAATCTTTTGACATTTGATAATGTTACTCAACTCGAAAACTCCACCAAATTAAAGAAAAGGGTCCATTTAAGACGGACACAGGGCATTTTTTTTTATATACTTTATAGTGCATATGTGAAAATCATGTCGAAAACTTGTTTATTATCGTTCTTGAGTCGGGTTTGGGTGTTTAATTAATTCATTTTAACATTTACTTATTACAAGTTGTGCAAGGCTTTCAAAGCTCAACCTGATTATCAGATGTTGGCTTATGGCTATTTCTTGCTAACTTGGTAATTTTTGTATTGAGAATTGAGTTTACCTAATAACTAGGAAATCAGTCTCCAGATGAATGTTGCTGTCTGATTTTGGCCAGTGGATATTATTGAATTTGTTTTTATATGTATCTTATGCTTAAATGCTGTTTTATTTGAGAAAATATTTTCTTTTTTCTTTTTATGTTTAATTACAAAAATGTCTCTTTATTTTCAAATATATATTGTTTCATGATTTTAAAATTCTGTAAGAAACATTAAAAATAAAATTCATTTTTTTTATTATTTTTCTATTTCGCCGTTTCTTTTATAAATTTTGACAAATAAGAGATAAGGTAAAAATAAGATAATTTTTTGTAATTTAGAAAAATACTTTCTGAAATCAAAAGTTTTCGAATTTCCTTGCTGGTTGTGGTTGTATTCCTTATATGTATGTACATTAGTTTTTTTTGCTTTTTTGTTTTACATAAATCATCAAGCTTTTCTCCAATCTTGCTGGTTGTATTCCTTATATGTATGTACATTATCTTTTTCTCCATTTCATAGAGACAAAAAATTGTAGATTTATAAATTGAAAAATTAATGAAATTATAAATAAAAAAATAGTCACTTGATTTTTTAGTTAATATAAATACGTACTTAACCATATATGAAAGAAGAAGAAAAAAGGTCAATTCACAGAGTGATGATACATATTGGATTCTTGTTCGTATTTGAATAATGATACATAAATTACTCTTTATTTTAAATAGTATCCAATTAATTTTTTTTATCTTTTTCTTCTTATTATATTTTAAACTCTATTATACTTATTTTTTTTTCCTTTTTTTCTCTCTTTCTATTCTAGGTGTAAGATAATATATGGGGTGATGTTTATCAAACATTTTCCATCCCTTTACTTAATTTCCTTTTACTTAAATCGGATCTGAAGATAGATTCACAAGTAGGGTTATTTTGGGTCGGTGTATATATAGGAGTATAAGTATATGCATAATCTTGTTTTTTGATATCAGTGGTTGTTTTTGTTTCACTGATCGATGGAGAAGGATTTGATTCTAACTTTAATTGTAAATGGGTTGGGGTACCCTTGTACTCATTAATATAATATATTCACTGTTATACTACGACTCCACGGGGATATATTATTATTATTATTATTTTCTGACATTTTGTGGATGTTAACTTCTTAATTATGTGAATGCTTATATTGTGAGATTGCACCTTTTAGAAGAGCTTAACAACCAAAGTTTGAGGGCCTATGATGATGGTACGTTAAAGTCTAACTTTGGGCAATCAATAAATACACTTTTCCTTATTGTAAAGATTTCATATATATGGTCATCACAATCATCAATAATCAAACAAGCAGTTTGCAACGTGCTTGTATGTTTGTTAAAAAATGTCGTTCCATAAAATGATGAGGAAAAGTGATTCTCATGTGATATTTGTCTTCTAATAATCAATGATTTAGTGTCGGTGCTATACTAAAGTGATCGATTCTAATACCTTTTTAATGGCAAAGGAATAGAACTGTGATTGGAAATATCATTAGGCTTTTACTTAAATATTCAAGCCTATATATAGCCTTTACTATTAGATTGCAAAACTTCCAAGGTGAGTGTTTTTCTACCCGCCTTTACTTAAATATACAAATAATAAAGGAATGTTGTCTTTCCGCTTAACAAATGTAATTCAAAATACAACTCAAATTTACTATATGATCGTTTTAGCTAGTGATGCATTTTCACTTTAATTAATGCCCATATTAATTAGTTGACCTGATGCACTTTGATAAGGTAGAGGACGGAATATTTAACAATAAGCAAGCTTCATTAAGATTTTCCCTGAGGAAATATCAGGTATATGCAACCAAATATGAAGCTTGAGTTAGAGGATATCCATAATTGCTTAAATAAATTATTTATTTTAAATTTATGAGTTTTATAATATCATATAGATTTAAAATAATTATATAAAAATTTACTTTAATACTAAAATTGCTAGATGAGGATTTAATTTGAGTCATAATAATTTTGTAATTAAGCAATGATAGTTTATATAAGCAATGCACGCTCAAGTTATCGATGGTATATAAAGGTATGAGTGCCTTATATTTAATTGATAAAAATTAATTAAACAATGATGATTTATATAAACAACACATTGTCAAGTCATCGATTCCAATAAAACAAACTTATTAAGCAAAGTTGCTTAATTTTAAGCAACTCATGATATGCCCATGTTGAAAATGCTCTTAGATGGATAATTAACATTGTATAAACTATGATTAATGATTTTGGGGGTAATTTTACATGATAGATTATGAAGTCTCTAGTGAATGAATGGTAATTGTTGGCCTATTTCACCTACTAAATAATGTTGATGCTTTGTTTGAAATGCTCTTTTGAAAACCTTCTTTTGCTTGTGATAATAAGGATATGAGTGCCTTATATTTTACCATAAATATACATCATGGCCTATTAACAAATTATGAGTCTGATTAAATTAGATTTTGTATTTTTAAATAAGATTTTTGAATTTATTATTTATGGATGGAGAAATCGTCGTTGAAATGAGAAACCCCACCAAAAAAGTATCTTATTTTACCATAAACAAATTATAGGATCTACCTACAAATTATTTGTTGGCTCGAATGATAATAGATTTGATTTTCTAAATAAGTTTCTGGACTTAGACTTGTGAATTAAAAAAACGTAATTAAAGTAAAAGATTCTACTGAAAATGATCAGTAATATTTCTCCACAAAGATTAATCATTAACAAATATAATAAATATTTGTACTCAATAACAATAATAATAATATAATATATAATAATAAATAAAAAATGGTGACAGGCCTACTAAATAATGTGGCTGTACTAAAATGAACGGTGGCATGTATCACTTTACATTTATTAAGTTTTTGTCATTTGACTGTAATTGGTAACACTAATTAATCACGTCACATGCTAGAGAAATGAGATCTTCAGAAAACGTATGCCAAATATTTTATTCCACTAAGCCTATAATTTTATCCCCTACTAAAACTATACTTCCACTGTATATGTTTCAGGATAACATGAATTATACTCGCACTGTCCCTATTTTATGGGAAATATATAATTTTATTTTGATGATAAATTTGCAAAATTATGTTGGCTTGTATCATATTCTTGGACATTAACTCAAACAACACTAATTATTTGGACTATATGAATGCAATTTTATTTTTTATATATACATTTTAATTTTTTTTCATCAGTAAAATTGAAAACAGATACCTATGTTTGATATCTCATTCTCACAATCTTATAACTTTTCTTATAACCCACAAAAAGGGTTTTATAATAATGGAGTAATTTTAATAAAATTAAAATCCATTGAAAAATATTTAGTTCTTTTAATATTTAAATGTTAAAAGCTTCGAGAAGATCACATGATACTTAAAGATGAATTAAAACTTATGATAAGATCGAATCTCCTAACTTGTTGGATCAAGAGAAGATGCGTGTAGCTGTCCTCCATAGGTCAATATTTATTCTTTAGATATAGTTATACGCAAAGGTATTAAAAAAATAGAGTCCAGTTAACACTTAATTTGACGTATAAAGAAATTTACAATGAAAACGTTATACAATGTTTATTAACTAAAAGTTACAGATTTTTGTTAAAAACAACAACTAAAAGTTACACATTTTATAAAATTGTGCGTATTCAAATTGACTTAATTATTTTGATAAAATAACAATTTCTTATATAATATTTAACAGAATTTTCTATAGAAATAATAATATATTCTTTATTTAAAAGATAGTGATTCTTAAAGATATGTTTCTACAGTTGAAGTTATTTGCTAATTAGGTTCTTGACAAGTATGTCAAGTAATGTAAATAGTACAATATGAAAATTTAAGTATCGTATTTAGAGGGATTCGTGTAATATTTGACAAAAAAAAAAATGATTGTTAATTACGACTTTTGAACACAATAATTTAATTAAATTACAATAATTTAAATGACAAAAACTTAAATAAACAAAAAATTAAAGAGTAAAAGAATAAGAAATTCTTTTTGGTAATTTGTACGAATACTTATAATGTGGTAACAAAAAGAGTAAAACAACAATGAATAAAAGTGTTAAGGTTGATCTCACTAAATTATCTCCTCATACATACAAAAATCACTCATCTAATTCAAAGTTCAATTATTATTATTGATTCACAAAAATACTCAAACACATATCCCTCATATGAAAAGATGAAAAGAATTTAAGTTCCTTGACAAAAAAATTATCACTCATTTGACTAGTTTAACCAAGCAACTTGTTTTAAGAACAAGAGTTAAAAAATGACTCACAAGTCTTGCTCCATCTCTAGATACAAAACTCATTAGATATTCCTCTTCATTTATAAGTTCAAAAGCATTGTTCAATGACAATTCAAATCACAACATCAAGTAAAGAGTATTTAAGCCAAAACAAATATTAATGCATATAGAAGAGAACACTTAATCATGAAAAACAAACATAAATTAATAACTACTATGTCTACATAAAGATAAAGATGAGTTTAATTACATTAATCTCCAAAATAGGTAAATCTTACTACAAGAAAAAGAAGAAGAAGATACAAAAAATAAGAGAAAATTATACAAAAAAATGATCAAAGTTGGTAGAAAAATCATAAAGAATAAGTGTGAGCTTTTCAACCCCTCAAAATGTCCTAGATAGCTCCCCAGACCAGACTATTGAATTTCCCTTCAATTGAGTCTTTTCTCTTTTGTTTCAGCCTCACTTAAGACACATCAACATTTCCACGTCCAACTTTAACTTTTTCACACCCAACCTTAGGTGTACACCAAGCAAGTGCTTTTCTAATTCTCTCGGATTCAACCTCAAATCTTTCAAGTCCGACCTGAACTAACAAATAAAAAAATGGTGGCTATAGGCTTCCAAAATGTGCTCTCAAAGATGTGTGATTTGAACTTTGAAAGCTATTTTTTCAAAATTGCCAATTCTTCTTCTTTTTCTATAATAAAACATCAAAAGCTAATAAAATTTCTTAAAGAGACAAAATTTTCTCTTAATAATTATATTAGCATAAAAATAATTAAAACAAAGTTTAAATAATAAAAATGTAAGATAAATATTAAAATATGTAAGTATATAAAGCATTTATCATTATCACATTACAAGACGTTTCACCGGCCTCAATTAAAACATGAATGATACATATAAATGACATGCCCCAAAAAGGACAATTATAAGACACATCCAACCCAGACTTAATTTATCAACATTATCCAGTTTCATCATCTAACCTATACACCATTGCCCATTGAGCCAAAGTAAGCCTTTCTTCATTTACTCCATGAATCGAATCAAATTTTATACATTATTATTAGTGGTATAGTTTTTTTATATTATATAGTTAATGTAAAGTATACATTAATATTGTCGTTTATCAAATTTTACTAAAAAAAATTAGTTGACCAGTGATTTTCTTTTTCAACATGTTTTTTATCTATAAAGTTCAAATTTAATTGATATTTATTTTACTTAAGATATCTAAATTGAATTCTATTTTGACTAACAATTTGATGATAGTAGTTGCAAAGTTTGAACAAGTTTTAATAAAATTAAAAAGTAAGTCAATTTTAAAATGGAAGAACGTACATTTAACAGACACATGTGTACATATTAATATTATATCACCCTAAAGTGGGGCATGATTGTAATGGGAAAAAAATTATAAAAAAAAAGAAAAAGAAAAAATAGAAAGGAGGAACGGTGGCTTATAAGACATCACAAGTCGACCTCCTAAAGGCAAGAGGGAGAGAGCAACGACAACATACCACCATTCTCATTGTCGGGTAGGTGCAACCGACGATCCAAGGTGGTCCTTCCACACTTTGGACCCCATTTTTTAAGTACACATAATATTTATAAGAGCAAATTATATTAATCGTCTTTGGATATGTGAGTTACTACTAAATCTTTAGAAATTATATTAGATTCTACGAATAAAAAAATAATACTAATAATCTGTAAGATCCTATGTAATTATATAAATGTTTTGTATTTCTTTTTATCGTTACAATCACCTCTCTTGTAAAAAAGTTTAGTGTAAAATATAAGATAATATTAGTTAAATATTTGTAAACATAAAAAAGTTAGTGTAGGAATAAAAAAAGAATATTATGATAATTATGTTTGATACGATATTTCAATTAATTTTACTTTTTTTTTTACTACTTGAAAAAGTGATAATCCTTACATTTTGAACTTTATGAAGAAAATGAAAATAATTATATTTATTAAAGGGTAATTTAAGAATAAGAAATGAGTACATCAAAACAAAAGAGATAATTACCTTTATTAATAGCTATAGATAATAGGCTATAGAATTTTTTTATTTGGTGGTTATAAAATCAAAATAATAGTATTTAAATAACTTTAAGGTTAAATATATTTTTAATATTTCTAAAAAATATTTTTAATCTTTTTAAATAAGACAATGTTTGCTTTTTTAGTGCTTAAAAGTAGTTTTCTGTTTTTGTTGCCTTATTTATAGAAAAGGGTTAGATAGAGTTGTTATTTCAATGAATTGATGGATTTAATTTGTATGCACTGAAAAATTAAATAAATGTTATATCGTCAATGAATAAATAATAAGATGACACATTTTTTTAATAGTTTGAGAAAATATATATTATGAATTGTGATTGGTTGAAAGTGTAATATTTTTTATATGTATATCAATTAAATTATAAGATAATATACCAAAAGAGATATTTTTTATGAAGGATAAAGACACATATTTTTATAATTTTTTGGTAGAGTTTGCAGTTATCTTTTATTGAAACTTCGAAAGCATCATATTTGAGTCGGATAAATTTATTGTCAATGATAAACATATTTTTTTTAGGTAGGAAATAAATACTGTCTGAATTGAACGACTAAAAATATACATTAAACTTGCAATTTTATTTATTTTTAATTAATTATTAGATATTGTACTGATATAAAAATTACCCTTATGTGACAAATAAATGTTATATACTAAACAATTACACATCAAATTCATATGATTTTCCGTGAAATTCAAATATTAATATAAATATTATTAGATTATATTAAACAATGCGATACTTTGAATTAATAAAATAACTTGATTGATGTAAAAAAGAATTTAATTCAAATATTTATAAAAAAAATACATTCTCATTTAATTGAATATTATTATATGAAAAAAATTCACAAATTTTATAATAGTTATTTCAAAAAAGTATATTAATTTTTTTTATAGAAAATGTAAATTTTTTAACGAATAATATATCAAAATGAAATTTACAAATATGAAAAACATCATATAATTAATATAAAATATATTATACTATATTATAAACTTATAATATTTATCTTGATTATTTAATTTTTATTTAAAAATTATGTTAGCACAAACAATTGAAATCTCTAAGAATTAAGAAATTAACTTTCCTTGATATGAGTTTTGAAAAATGTTCTAATGGCTTTATGAAGGAAACTTCACGTGTCTCCATGTGGGGATAATGCCACCCGTATTCACTCCGGGAACCACCGCTGCCGTGTGATGGTGGCTAAGCATATCTACCACCACACCTTCTCGTGGCCCTTGTCACAAATTGAAGCTCTACGTACACATATTCGTATTGTCGTATACACTACCGTATATTCACGAATACATGCAAAAGAATTACATGTATCACGTAAAGGGGCAAAAGTGTAATTGCACACGGGGTGTCAGAATTGACCCTAAGAGGGAAGAGGTTACGGATCCGTGCAACTTATGGTAGGCACTAGGCACACACACATGCGTGAGAAAGTGTTAGGTTTTGGCAGGTTATGGTTACTTCAATTGGGACCTTTTGGTGCCAACCTTCTTCCACCGTTGATGACAAAAAACTTGGAGGGTTGGTCTCTTTTGGCTCCTATAAATAAATAACGTACCTGTGTTTAATTATATTTGTTGTCTTTCCTATTTGCACGTGAGGTTTTGATTATTGATTGAGCCGTAGAAGAAGTGGTGAAGAATGCTAATAGAGAACTTCAACCAAAAGGTGGAATGGTAAGACTTAAGAGAGAAGGAAGACTAGGATACTGGGTCTACTCCAAAATCCAATTTGTGGGGTTTAATTGATAAAAAAGACCAAAAGTGTAATACATATTGAGTTTATAGAAAATGATGATTTAGGTTCAATTAATCTCACAAATATATTATTAGAGAGGATAAAATAAATTTGTGACTAAGTCTCGGAAGGACTAAGAACTAATCTCATGATTAATCCAAAGGATTGAAACTTGTAAAAATATAATGAAATTGTATCAAGAAGTCAAATGTCTTAATTATAGTGGTTGAAAAAAAAGAATTATTGTATTTGTACAACATATAAAAAAATAGATAAAAAAAAAGAGTTATTGTATTTGTAAAAGAAATTAAAAAATAGATTAAAAAAGGAATGATATATAATAAGATGAATAGTGATATAAAAAAAATAAGAAAAAATAGGTTTAATTACTCGGTTTATTCCTATAATTTAAAACATTCTATTTTGGTCCATATACTTGCAATTTTTAATCCTTTTGGTCATCATTGTCTAAAACTATCTAACACGGTTACAATCAGATCCTTTAAAATCAGAGGGTTTGTTCCAAAGCCAACACTGCTCAACTCGTTCATGAAAGTCGCTATACATGACTCTGCCCTAATTATGATGGACAAATCATTATAATAGAGCTTTGTTTTTAATTTATAGCGGTTCAAACTATCAAAAATCTCTTTTAGCAGTTTTATATCATCAATTTCAATTTTTAATTTATTAGAGATTGTAAAAGATTTGATTATAACGACATTAAGCAACTTTAGATAAAAAAAAAAAAGTTAAAATGTTGTACTTATAGCAACTTTTGTAGTTAACTGTATTATATATTTTGTAGAATTTTATGTATTAAGGTTAATATTTAAATTGTTTTAAACATACACTAAAATTGTTATATTTTTTTAATGTGTATCCATCTTGAGTAGTAATAAAAATAGGAAGATGAGAGAGAAATATAGTTTATGGTCGAAAAAATTAGTTAAAAAATTATCCAAAAAGTTAATTGAAAGTTGAAAAGTTAATTAGAAGTTAGTAACTTATCAAATTATAGGTGTTTGATAAAATTAACACTTGAAGTAGTTAAAAATTGTAAAATAATTGAAAAATAATAAAGTCATGATTAATTATTTAAAAATGTAAGTAGAAAATTTGATAAATATATTAAGAAT
>PYAF01005246.1:2705346-2756773 GCA_007407185.1 Glycine tomentella | reverse complement strand
GAAATTAGTTCACCCAATTTCAGAATGATGTCTCTGCCTAGGCATGGTTCCTTGTTCCATGGAAATAGTTTGTATTCTGGACCTGGAGCAACTAACATTGAGGGATTAGCTGAACGTGGACGAAGTAGACGACCTGACAATGGTGGGAACCAAATTGATAGTAAGAAGCTGTACCAGCTTGATCTTGACAAAATCGTCAATGGTGAAGATACAAGAACTACTTTAATGATTAAAAACATTCCTAACAAGTAAGAACAACTAAACAAGTATCCTAGTTATGTGATCAAATCAATATTCTAACAATTTGGTAAGGACTGTAATTGATGAATTTCCTGATGACTATGAGCTCTTGTGATTGCTTTTAAGATATACATCAAAGATGCTGCTTGCTGCAATTGATGAGAATCACCAGGGTACTTATGACTTCCTCTACTTACCAATTGACTTTAAGGTATTCACATCCTACATATCTTTTTAATTAGGGTTGAGGGATTTCTCCTGCCAGGATGACTTATTTCTTGATGCCTTGTTTTGCGTGCAGAATAAGTGTAATGTGGGTTATGCTTTTATCAATATGGTGTCTCCTTCACACATCATCGCCTTCTACAAGGTTTGAATTCTATGCCTTTTCATATCTGAGGTCTTTTGTTACTACTACATTTAAATTTTCGTGTGCATAGTTTGTGATATAAGGGCTTCCTTAATGTGATATTGTATCATAATTCATAAGGATAGATGTCTGTGTGGGATTATTTGATTTCATTTCATTTTAAAGGTAAATATGAACATAAGGTTGAACGTAATTAATTGATAGTTTCTGTTAATTTGCAAGTATTAAACTTGTCCTGGTCTGGAGAATTATAATGTTGGGAAGTCTATCATGGAAATTTATGTAGGCCTTTAATGGGAAAAAGTGGGAGAAGTTCAACAGCGAAAAGGTTGCTTCACTGGCATATGCACGGATACAAGGAAAGGCTGCACTTGTGATGCATTTCCAGAATTCAAGCTTAATGAATGAGGACAAACGGTGCCGGCCAATTCTCTTTCATTCAGAGGGCCAAGATACTGTTGACCAGGTAATATGATTGCCATAAGTAGCAATTACAAGATTTCTGGGCAAACACATTGGTCCTGACCTTTAGATGTCATGTAAATTTTAAAAATGATAAGTGGATTTGAAATTGAATATGGTTTATACAGTTTTCACCTTCAATTTTTAGTTACAGCTATTAGTATCAAACATTAGACAAGGTCAAAACATCAAAATTGAATATAAGTTTTGTTTCAGTGATGGTTTGAGCTTAGCTGGCATAAAGTTGTGTTTTCCCCCTAGACTAAAATATCAAAATGTGCTTGTAAGCTTGATATCATTGTTTCACAAATTTAACTGCAAGACAATAATATTAAGCTAACAAAGGTGGGGCAGACCCCAAGCTGCATGGAGTCAACAAATGTTCATCAAACCATTGGTTGTAATTGAACTTGAAGTACATGGGGTTAATTTTTATGTTCTAGACTCGCTTTAAGAAGGGCTTTTATGTTGGAGAGGTGTGATTCAGAAAAAGCAAAAGTTGATGTATTGTGAAAAATCCAAGTCTCACATTGATTAGAGATAAGGTCAAGATAGAGTATATAAGAGGGGGACAACCCTCATCCTATGAGCTAACTTTTGGGGTTGAGTTAGGCCAAAAACTCACATTCTAAGATGATGACTTGATATTATTGAAGTTTTGAGGTTGTGCATCCTACTAAGTTCCTATTGACATTATCAGAGTCTACAATTTTCTTATCAATTTTGAAGTTTCAAATTAGGGGTGAAAATCTACCCTTCACTCAATATATGCCTCTCCACCTACAGACATGAGTGTTACAAACTTAAGCTGCAATTGTTCTGAGTATTGAATATAAAAAATTGCATTGATTATCTATTTCACCATTTGAGAATTGCTTGATTGTGATGTCGCATTTGAGCTATCAGTTCACTTTTTAGTTGAAACATGAAACTGCAACTGCTGAATTGGTTGACTATACTTTTCTTATTTGCCACATTAATTGATCAAAACATAATTTCAACGGCTCATCTGACGATTTCTTTTTCTGCTTACCATCTAGGAACCTTTTCTATCCAGCAATTTGAATATATGCATTCGCCAACCAGATGGATCCTATTCAAGTGATTTGTTGGAGAGCCCGAAGGGCAATTTGGATCAGAAGCTAGAGAACGATTAACCATTTATTAGACATATTGTTCCTAGCCACAATAAATGGGGTCTAGGAGTGCTAACTATTATAGGTGATCCTAAGGTGTACAAAGCCAATTCATCAGAAAAAGGGGAAAAAAAAGTTGTATAAAGATGAAGGGAGAAACCCAGTTATCAGCGGGTGGAGACTTCAAATATGTCAATAATCATAAAAGATGCAGAAAGCAGTTTGTTGATGTGTAGAGAAACAATTGTTTTACAACCGGTGGAAAAGAATAACTTGTGTGTATTGCTGGATGGTTGGTTCCTAAAAAGCAGCATGCATGCCAGATTGTGCAGGATTGACTCTGTCTGGAATTTGTTATTTTTTTCTTCCTCTGTTGAGGCTGTTGTGGCCATTTGCGGATATGACTATTGTGTATATGGGGGGAAAAATCAATTTATGGGGGAATGGTTTGTATAGAATGGGAACAAGGAACTATCCCGTTATATTTGTCAATGCTGTTTATCATGTAGCCAAAAAAAAAAAATGTGAATGTATGTAAGATGTGAAGTTGTGAACTAGTTTCTTGCCATTGTATTTGTGATTTGAAGTATTGGATGCTCTGTAAAGCACTGTTTTATCAACCTCTATTTATAAATGAGCCTCTTATATTAATCTGTCATAATTTCTACAAAGATAAGCATGTAAACATTTTTAGTTGGACAAAAGTTTCTTCAGAACTATCTGATGCAAACTGTTACTTAGCAATTGAAAAAAAATTGAGCAAAGTAAGCTTGCATGATTGTATCTTTTGATGGCTTCAAACTCTGATTCTTTTGATAATGAATTTCTGTTTGTTTGGGAATGGAGAGAAGTGTGGTGGGACCTAAAAAATAATCTTCTCTTGAATGCTTTCATTTTGTGGGGAAAAGAGAAAAAAGCTTGTGGAATCCATTGAAAAAAAATAAAATTGTCGACAACTGAATGTTTTTTTTTGGAATGAGTAATCCAGAAGATTGGATAATTAGGATCAGGATTAGATTATACTGATTTAAATCAGAATCAAATTACTCTGATTTGATCTGATTTTAGTCAGAATCTAATCTCTTTGATTTGATTTGATCACCTTTTTATTTACTTTCCATTTCACATTTATTATGTAATCAAGCAACATTGCCTATATGTGTATTATCATTATTTTTGAAATAAAGAAGTGAATGTATTTCTTCTTCTTCAATAATTTTTCCTAGCAAACCCTAAAATCACATGGTATTAGAACTTCGACTCTGATCCTATGGAAGTCTGCCATGGAAAAAGCCACAGCAACTAAAGGAAATTCCTCCACCATGTGTCCCACGAATTCTGGAGGTATTGAAACTCCATCCCTAGCTGTATTTGGTTCTCTATCTATAGGTATTGATTTACAATTTTTAATCCAAAAGTTGAATGGTGAAACTTCGTTGAACGAGTGCAGTCCGTAAAACTAGCCCTCAAGGGCAAGGAAAAGTTGGGCTACCTGACAGGAAATATCCCTCAACCAGGACAGACTGACCCTTCTCTTCCAAAATGGAAGTAAGAAAATTCGCTAATCATTGCGTGGCTAATCAACTCAATTGACTCTTCCATTGGGAAGCCATAGTTATTCCTCCTAGCCGTGAAAGATGTGTGGGAGGTTGTCCATGATTGTTATTCTGATTTGGAGAACTCTTCACAGATTTATGAACTCAAGCCATTGTTGTGGCAGTCCAAACAAGGAGACAAATATGTCACAATTTTTTACAATTTCATGGTTACTATTTGGTAAGAAATGGATTACTGCTATGAGGATGATTGGGAAAATCGCTATGATGCAACCAGATTTAAGAAGAGAGAAGAGAATGATAGATTCTACATGTTTTTAGTAGGTCTACACCAAGAATTGGATGAAGTTTGTGGCAAAATTCTAGGCAAAAAACCACTACCATCAACGTAACAAGTGTTTTATGAATGCAGGAGGGAGAAATCCAGAAGAAAGATAATGTTGCTTAACTTTGATAGTACAAGAATGGAGATACGAACCAGAATGAGATAAGACACAAACCAAAAGGAGATAAGAAGTGACCTTGGTGTGCTCATTGTAGAAAGTCATGGCACACTAAGGAAAATTGCTGGAGACATAATCCCAACTAGAAAAAGAAATCAATTGGAGAGGGATGAGCTTTCCAAACCTCAAATGAAGAAAATGTAGAGTAGAAGGGCAATTCTGAGTCATCTCCATTCACTAAGGAACAACTAGAGCACCTGTATAAACTCTTCACCACAAAAATGTTAGTTACTCCATCATCTTTTTTAGCTCAAAAAGGTATCTCTTTCTCTGTTGTCCTCTTTAGTCCTAAACCTGATTCTAGAGCTCCATGGATCATTGATTCTGGAGCCACTGACCATATGACAAACTGTTCAAAATTGTTTTCCACATATAGTCCTTGTGCAAGTCCAAAAAGGTCAAAATAGCTTATGGTACCCTTTTTACTATAGACGGTGTTGGTTTTATCCCTATATCTAAAAATTTAACCCTTCACAATGTTCTTCATGTTCCAAATATATCATGCAATCTGTTGTCTATAAGTAAATTAATACAAGACTTAAACTATTTGACTATTTTTTACTCTTCTACTTGCAAATTTTTGGAGTTGAGTTCGGGGAGGATGAATGAAAGTTCTAAAGAGGTTGATGGTCTCTATCTCCTTGAAGATGAGGTTGATCTTATGTAGAAATTCCAAAAATATTGTCTCAATTCAGCTTTTATTCATGAATATGAAGAAATAATGTTTAGGCATTATAGACTAGGTCACCCCAATTTTTTTGTATTTGAAGCATATATTTCCTGACCTTTTAAAAAAAATCCAAATCTAATTTCTTGTGAAGTTTGTCAATTTGCAAAACATCATCGTTCCTCTTATTCCCTCTACATTTTATAAACAATCTAATCCATTCACCTTACAAAGTGATGTTTGGGGACCTTGTCAGGACCTTACACTAAATGGAAAAGATGGTTTATCACCTTCATAGATGATCACACTTGGATAACTTAGGTTTACCTGATGAAAACAAATCTGAGGTTGAAAGCATATTCAAAAACTTTCCCAAATGATACAAACACAATTTCAAGTGAAAATCAAAATTTTTCGAAGTGATAATGGAAGGGAATATTTTAACAAGCACTTAAACAAGTTTTTCCTTGAAAATGACATAATTCATCAAAGCTCTTGTGTTGACACTCCTCAACACAATGAAGTGTCTGAATGAAAAAATAGATATATTCTTGAAGTTGCTAGGGCATTAGAGTTTCAAAATAAGGCACCAAAATATATTTGGGGAGAAGCATCTCTCACTGGAACATATTTGATAAATAGAATACCCAGCAAAATCTTGAATTTCAGAACTCCATTTGATGTTTTCTTAAGTGATTTTCCAAACAATAGGCTCTTAGTATGTTACCTCTGAAAAATATTTGGGTGCACTATTTTTATACATATTCATGAACCAAACCAGGGGAAACTTGAGCCTGGAGCTAAAAAGTGTTTTTTTGTTGGCTATGCTCCCAACCAAAAGGGATACAAATACTTTAATCCCACTTACAAGAAAACCTTTGTTTCTATGTATGTTTCCTTTTTTTGAACAAAACTCTTTTTAATAATAATCATCTTCAGGGGGAGGAGAGAAAAAGAAAATGTTCAATATTTTCAAACACTAAGTATATATTTCAATTTGGATTTTTTTGGAAAATATTAAAGAAACAAAAAATTTGGGCGAATCAAGCTGGTCAAGATAGTCATGAATATGATATTCAAAAAGTTGTCTTGTTAGAGCGAAAAGTTGAAAATGAGACAATTAGAGTTGATAACAAAGGTATTGAACCCTTTGATTGTGTTTACTTAAGGGAAAAAAAAATCCTCCAAGAGTAGAACCAAATGATCCTCAAAACTATCAAGCATCCGAGGACCCATCAAGTAAGAATTCTTCTGATTTTGCTCAACCCATTCAAAATGCCATTGAATTTGAACCTACTAATTCTAACCTTGTTGAACCTGTTTTTGACAATTCTGACCTTCCTATTGCTATCAGGAAAGGTATAAGTTCTTGTACAAAGCATCATATTTCCAATTTCATATCTTGTGATAAATTGTCCATTACCTTTAGAGCTTTTACTTGTGAACTAACCAAAACAGAAATACCAAGACATGTACAAGAGACTCCAAGGGTTCCTAAGTTGAATGATGCTATCTTGGGAGGAGATGAGAGCTCTAGAAAAACAGTAGACTTGGAAAAGGATGGACTTGCCAACAGGAAAAACAACTATGGGCTAGAAATGGTTGTTTACCATCAATTATAAGGCAGATGGATCCGTTAAGAGGTACAAGGCAAGACTAGTTGTCAAAGGCTTCACCCAAACTTATAGCATTGATTACAAAGAGACTTTTGCTCAAGTTATGAAGCTTAACACCATTAAAGTCATCTCTTATCATTGGATGTAAATTTAGATTGGTCATTGCAACAACTTGATGTGAAGAATGCCTTTTTAAATGGAGACTGTAAATTTAGATTGGCCATTGCAACAACTTGATGTGAAGAATTCCTTTTTAAATAGAGACTTAAAGGAGGAAGTCTACATGGACTCACCCCCTAGTTTTGAATCTCAGTTTAATCAGATGGTTTGCAAGCTTAAAATCTCTCTATGGCTTGGAACAATCACTTAGAGCATGGTTTAAGAGATTTGCTCAATTTATTAAGAAATAAGGGTATTCTCAATGTCAAAGTGATCACACCATGTTTGTGAAACACTTTTATGAAGGAAAGATGGTTGTGTTAATTGTTTATGTGAATGACATTGTAATTATTGGGGATGATTCCAGAGAAAATAAGTAATTTGAAGGCTTCCTTTGTGGCTGAGTTTGAGATTAAATACCTTGGATCCCAAAAATATTTTTTGGGGATGAGGGTGGCAAGATCAAAGAATGGAATTGTGATGTCTCAGCAGAATTATATTTTGGACCTACTCAAAGAAATTGGGATGATGGGTTGCAAGCCAGCAAATACTCCTATAAACCCTAACCAAAAACTTAGGAGCGAAGGAAAATGAGACTCAATAGACACAACTTAGTATCAAAGATTAGTGGGAAGGCTAATATATCTATTTCACACTCGTCCAATATAGCCTTTGTGGTCAATTTAGTGAGTCAATTCATGGACTCACCACAAGAAGAACATTTGGAGGTTGTTTACCGAATTTTAAGGTACCTTATAAGTGCTCCAGGTAGAGGACTTTTTTTTTAAAAAAATTGGACAACAAACTATTGAGGTATTCACAGATGCAGATTGGGTTGGATCCATTTGTGATCGAAAACCAACATCCGGTTACTGCACATTTGTTTGGGGAAACTTGGTTACTTGGAGGAGCAAAAAGAAAGATGTAGTAGCCAGGAGTTGTGCCAAAGCTGAGTGTAGGACAATGGCCAAGGTGTTTGTGAGATTCAATGGCTCAAAAGGATTCTACAAGAGTTGAAGCTTCCTATAACTCTTCCAATGAAACTGTACTGTGATAACAAGACTGCAATCAGTATCTTCAAGAACCCTTTTCAGCATGACCAAACCAAGCATGTTGCAATTGATAGACATTTTATAAAGGAGAAGATGGACACCGACCTAATTTGCATGCCTTTTGTTCCTACTTCACAACAAGTTGCTAACATTCTTATAAAAAGATTGTTTAGACCCAATTTTGATTTTCTTGCAAGCAAGTTGGGCATGTTAAACATCTATGCACCAACTTGAAAGGGGGAGAGTGTCAATAATTGTATGTTTATTTTTGAAATTAGTAATATAAAAGATTGAATAATTAGGATTAGGATAAGATTATTCTTATTTAAATAAGAATCAAGTTTCTCTGATTTGATTTGATTTTAGTCATAATCAAATATCTCTGATTTGATCTGATCACCTTTTATTTATTTTTCATTTTGCATTTATTATGTAATCAGACAACACTACTATATATGTATCCTCATTATTTATGAAATAAAAAAGAAAAAGTATTTTTTTCCTCTCCTATAATTTTTTCTAACACTCCCTAAAATCACAAAAATGATATTTATCTTTTTGTTTTGATGTTACCAGGGACAAATATGTCTTTACAACACTTATTTTTCTCTCCTACTTTTCTAGCTCTTAGTTCAAGCAATTAAAAAATCTACCAATTTTTCACTAATTCTTTCTTTTCTACTATTTCTTCTCAAATTCTTCATAATCCATTCAAAGCATTTTGAACAAAGATCTTACATAGTTGATAGCTTTATTGGATTTACTCTATTAGTTTATTTATTTGAAACATCTCGTAATAAAAAAATGAGTTTTTTTCTTCCTAAAATAACTATTATTTCTACAAAAACAATCACCTGTTTTGTGCTAGACTTTTTCTACAAAGGGAAAAACATTTTAAAGAGTGTTCAAGACATGAATAATGAAGACTACTAGGCCAAATCTTTACATAAGACAAAAACTAATATAAAAGTGAGCAATGATACACAAACACCAACTTATATTAATTATATCATCAACACCTTTCATTTTTTCTATTTCTCTCTTCCAATCACATAAATCTTATAATACCTATATTTTTTTATCTATTTTTTCTCTCTCCAGCTATCTTATATAATATAATAAGTGTCCATCAAACATTTTTTTTTATAAAACTATGTTTTTATTATCAAGTTCTCAAATCCATTAGTGAAATGTTAATATCTTCTTTTTTTGGGAAAAAAAATCCATAACATTCTTAATGGAATGTTGAAAAACAATCCATGCCATTGTTTAATTTGAAAAATTAATATCAAATATATGAAACTTGATCCAAGGTTTGTCGATCTAAATAATTAAAACACAGGAGGAACTTTCAAGAACTGCCATTTCTATAAAGATTCTTTAGTCGGACATATTTTCAAGCATGGAACATTGACTACAAATTGTGTGATGAGTAGTGTTAAGGTAAGATTAGATGATTTGCATTCAACGGTCTTGTACCAGAGTTGACACTCAGTCAGGTCACAGTACTGAAGAAATTAACAGGTTTCATTGTGGTAAACTAGTAGCAATGCACAGCACAAGTGAAAAGATGTTATTCTAATGCTAATCAGAGAGAAAAATTGTAGTTGAGAATCCCTTTTAACACAGTTCAATGCTTTCCCATTGAAAATTTTTGCCTTCAAATTTGTAGAGCATTAGCAATAGACCCGGCTAGACTCAGCACTTCAAAAGGAGCTGTATTTGCTATAGCTTTGACAGTAAGAGGGCAAGAATCTGTGATCCAGAAGTAGGCAAATGCATTCTCCAAGGCGTCTGCAAGTTAAATCAAATGGCAATAACATTCACATTAATAAAAATATAGGAATGCAGAAACTATAAAGTATGTGAGCCAGGACTAACCTTTTTTATGAGTGAATCGCCCCCATGATTGGTTAGGAAACACACCATGGGTAACATAGGCACTCACCTTTGCTGCACCATTGGCTGCCAAAACTTTCTAGAGGAAGACAACAATAAAAGGAGAGAACTGTTCAGTTGCATCGCATCTAGGTGCAGAAACATGCATTGATTGATTGACATATGCAGACACATGCAGAGATAAAGTGTTGCTTAGTTTATGTATGCATACCCAACATCAATAATCAACAACAATAGTCTTATCTCACTCCATGAGGTTGGCTTCAAATAAACAATTTTCTTTTCGTTAAATAAACATTTTTTTATTTGCAAATTGAATAATTGACCTGACACTCAATCAGGGTGCCTCCAGATTGGACCAAATCATCAACAATGACTACATGATGACCAGAGACATTGCCTTCCTTGAGCCGAACTATCCTCTTGTCACCTTCACGAACCTTAGTACATACAACCTGCCACATTCAAAAATTCAGACAACCTATAAACAAATATAAGTACAAATTAATAAAAGAGATCCATATAGAAGACCCACTAGTGAAAAATTATCAAACAGCTTGTGGAATCGCTTCCATGCACCATCATCTGGAAATGCAATAACTACCTGAAAATAACAAGCAGAAATTCAGGCTATAAAAAATATAATATAGCAAGCACAGGAATTTTCCATTGAATATAACACATCCACTGACATTACAAGTTCATCTACAGACAAAGAAAGTGTACAGAAATAATGCAGAATACTCACATTATCAGCGTCGGGAAGCTGACTCAGACGTTGCTTTAAGAGAGGAATACCAGTCTCAAACAAAGGCAAGACTTCATCTCCAAAATAAAACCTCTCCTGCATAATTTTAAATCACATGTAAGAGTATGAAAATATTATAGTAAGCTCTTACGACATCAAGTTACAAGTATATAAGGAAGCAGTGATAAGAGACATGGAATGATGTAGCAATGTTGCAAAAGCTCAAAAGGTTTTGTTAGGCGGTGAGGAAGTTAGTAATGACAGTTAGGACTTAGAATATTAATTAGTTAGTTTAGGGGGGTAGGATGTAAGGGGAAAGGACTCATTCAGTCTTGTATCATTTGAGCATTGAGCTTTGATCTTTGTAAAAGGAGAAATCTTTTGTCAAGGGGAAACCCTTGGAGGAGAGTTCTCTCTTCTATTTGCTATTCTTTCCATTCAGTTCAATAAAATCCATGATGTGCTAAAATTTTTGAGAATCCATTCTATTTATTTTTTGTACCCATTTCTATTCTTTTTTCCTAACAGGTTTCTACCAAGAATCCATATTGTGCTAAAAAAATTTAGAATGTTAAAAGAGAAAAACACAAGTTTTATTATGTTGCTGCATAGCATTAGCAAGTTGAAGTAAATGAGCAAAAATTGAATAAGTTGTTCAAACAAGTAAAAGTGAAACATGTATCATTTATATGCCTTAAAAACTGACTATCAAAGAAGCAGAACATAGAGTTGATATTAAGCTAAATGATCGATGGTTATCTGATGTGAACATCAATAAAACAGAAGCACTACTCATAATTTCACACTTTCCACTTTGTGCACCCATCTTAGCCACATATTCTGTTGCATGGTACCTTCACTCATTCTTTTGAGAGTTCTTCTACTTCAATGAAGAAAAGTTCTTTTAAAGACAACCATAAAGAAGTGCAATGTAAACAAAAACACACATCATGCATAACCAAAGCAAAAGACTGTGCAACAAATTTTCCGTTAACAATAAGACTAGAGTATATTGAGTAGCAACTCATAAAGCATAGTACTTCCTTCCAATGCATTAAATAGACAAACCTGCAAGGCATGAATGTCATATATGACTAAACTAGTTGGGCCACCTCTTGAAATTGGAATATTTGACAACATCCTTGCAAGGGTGAAGGCAGTTGCTACATCTCCTTCTTCCTCCATTCGCTCAAAGGATCCCGTTGGAAAGAAAGGCAATACCAATGTGAAGGAAGCAACAAATAAACGAGGGAGTGCATATATGACAGAAAGTTGTTCAAAGACATGTGCAGGGGAGCTGAAAGATGCCAAGAAAGCAACATGTTGACCTCGAAGTTCTTCTGCATTATTTATATATATATTTGGAAATCCATCAGCAAATGACCTGAATAAGCATAAAACTAATCAGTTTTTACAATTTTTGTCATAAAAAGGGAAAAACTATGATCATCTTGCAGTTTGTTCATAATAATGTTGAACTGGTGAAATGAGGTTTGAGGAATCAAGATTCCCAAACATCCAAGGATATGAAGCAAAAAAAAAATATATAGAACAAAAAAGAATTAATGGTATAACTAAATATCATCAATTCATCACAAGATATGTTTGCTAAGCAAATTAAGTCATGAAAAAGCATCACAACATAAGCACACAACCAGAGGAAGACAACATAATTGCTTCCGAGCATATTCTAAGATAATCTAAACTAGGACTCCTCAGTTCTCATTGCTGTACATCATATCATCATCATCAATTTACAATGAATCAGCGTTGTCCTCTTTGATATCCATTTCTTAGGAGCATGAATCTTTGGAAATCAGCTTTTCCTTGCTTGTTACAAAGTACATGTTCTCATCTCTCAAGGTTCAGGTACTTTAGCAAAATCCACCATTGCCAAAGTCTCATCACTAAACACATCTTAGTATTGACTGTATTGTGAAATCATAATAAGTTTTAAGTGCTTGATTTGATGAAAGCTTGGTCATGCAAATTTTATTCTCAATTTGGCTGCAGTTCTTGGTGTGAAGCTGTGGCATGAAGTTAAGAACAAATGAAACTAGAATAGCATGTTTCTTCTACTATGCCAAAGTAAGCTATAAAATCCGCACAACCTTAAACCCAATTATAAACTTACATGCTCAAAAACAGTTCAATTCCTCTAACAAGTCACAACCAATGGCACAATGACAGTAACTTAGTAAGTAGCAGATAGAAGGTAGAGGATACAACACACTCCAGTTCCTTTCCAATTCCTCTCACAATTATTTGGAACATTCATTTAATGATTCCTCAAAATCCAAACACAGATTTCTCTTAAACCCTGTCATTCAATTCAAATATTCAACATTCTCTTAAACAGAATTCGGACTGAAAGCCAATCTACACACGGAGATTAAAGTTAACAGAACATCACAAAGTCACCCAATCCAATCCAAGTTGGCAAAAGCAAAAACCCCACGTAAGACCCTCCCAAGAAACAATCTTTCACTAGTTTCCATTAAAGCCGTAGCATAAAAAAGCCTTAACTTTGAACAACATGAAACAATAAAACATAACATAATCTCAAACTGTAGAGAGACACCACACCAACAAGCAAAAGAACAAGATAAACACACAACACCACAGGGCAAGTCATTGAATTCAAAAAAGTAAAGTGATTATGAGTAAAGATAGAGAGAAAGAGAGAAAGAGAGAGAAACCTCCATTTGATGTTCTGGAGAACGATGTGGGGTGATTGAAGAGCAACGTTCTGGGCAAGGTCTTCACAGTCAAGGGAGTAGAAGAGGTTCACTTGCTTCTTGGGAGACTTCACCGTTGCCATTGTTCTCTCTCTCTCTCTCTCTCTCTCTCTCTCTCTCTCTCTCTCAGTCACACACACACACACACACACAAAAGCAAGCAAGAGCGTGGAGAGACTAAGCACAAAGAGAATTTTAGAGGGAACAAAACTAAAGAAAAAGGATTTTTTTAGAGTTTGGTGTGCCCAAGAAAGACGGAAGGAGCCAAGTCAATATTGAAGTGGGTCGGGTCTGTGTTGGTCAATGGTCAGCAACTTATTGGTCAGGTCAAATGGTCTTTTTGTAGATGAGAAAAATATTATATATCCTCCCAACCTATGAAAAATTGATACCTATCAAATAATTTTTGTTGTATAAAACTCGCCTCTTTCCAAAATTACCCCCTTCTCACATGGCCACACTAACTTAGGCCGTGTTTGGAAAAATATCCCGTTCAATGTAACAAACTTTTTCTTTTTCAAAAGTAACATTGTTGGTACTTCTACATTCATGCTTAGGAAAATGTGTTTTTTTTTCTTTTTCCGTTGAATAGACTTTCAACGTGTATCCAAACAAACACTTACCCCTTGAAGCTAGGGAAGCAGGGGATGGACATGTCCAAACTAAACCCTATCAAAACGTCGCAGTTTCACAGCTTATTGTAGACAACATTGTTTTGTTGCTCTATGCCTCTTTCCTTATTGGAAAAATCAATGTCTTATGTTAGTTAATAGGATTCATGTTTGTTTTGATGAGATAGAAAGCATAAACAAGATAATGATAGTTACGGAGTCATCATCGGGCCAAAAATCATTGACAAACGATACGATTATAGTTTTAAAATTGACTTGATGATGAATCTGATCAAGGTGTTGGGTGATTGAGTTAATAATTGAATTAGTGGGTTATTAATTGACTTTGCATAACTCCGTCTGTATTAAAAGAAAATATACATCCTTTGTCTCCAAATATAAGACTTTTTTTTAAAAAAAAATTGTTTGTCTCTTTTTATAATATTCTTTTTAAGTTGTCTTTTGCATTAATTATTTTTTGACCTGAATAGTACCCTTAATTACTTTCAATAAATTATATGTATTAAAAGATAAATATATTATATCTCTTATAAGGATTAAATAAGAAGACCAGCACACATTAATTAATTAAGTGAAAAAACAATAAAGTGGAAAGAGAGAAATTACAAGTTTTGAGGGTAATTTTGGTAAATCAATACAAATTGTTAACAAATTTAAGGTAACTAACTATATTAACCAATTTTCTTAAAGGGTGTTAATTAGTTAAAAAAATTATATTTAAGAATTAAGGGAGTAGAATTTTTATAACCGTCATAAAAAAAGCCCCAAAAAAACCATTGTTCATAAACATAATCCCAATGCTAAGTACCTAAAGCAATTAAGCATAGATGTTGTCCTTAAACATAACAAATTGAACAAGTAATATTGAAACCAAATAAACAATCACATTGCAACAACAAAGCAAAATGTGCAACTGAAGAGGGAACATAAAATAATGAAGAAAACATGGTTGACAATATGTTAATAGGAAAACATCATAATTCATAAGTTCGTAAACATAAGGAGATATAAATAACAAAGGTTCGAATAAGCTTACCAAGGTTCGACAGTAATGGAGGGCAACATTGACGATGGTGGGATGAAGTGTCATTGACGACAAGGAAGGAGGACCTTTAAAGACAACCAAATGAGCTTGGCTTATTCTTTTTTTTAGTCATTAAAGGCAAAAATATGCCATTTTGAGTAATTTGAAAAGAAAAAGAAAACTACATGACCCCCTAGGTTAGTGGGTCACACCGAACCATACCAAATTGATTACATGACCAATTTGATAATCAACCCGACCAAGTTAGACCATTGGTTCATGATCAAATTGGTAGGGTCACTCTAGATTTTAAAATTATGGTTACGACTTACGATATTGCTTCTATCATATTGTCTCATGTAAAAAAAGGTAGTTATTTCTTCTTTTTCTTAAGTTGAAAGGGGTAACTAGTATTATGTAACTTACTATCCTTTTGATCTGGGAAGCAACCTGTGGACCATGTGCTTCATAAGTGCTTCATAATGATCATTATTGTTAATATATAGAATTGCAATGTTCTGTTTTGTGAAGAAGGTTAGTAAGCTTGTTTGGCAGACAAGTCCATCATAATGATCATAGCATGAAATTTTTTTATTAAAGTCTAGAATGTTTTATTTAGAAAGTCATGTTTAGTACTAGAGATTTGTAGAAAGTTTTGAGAATTGGTAATCTCTCTTGTAGTTGGAGATGTTCAATATTTTTTTTAGGTACAATTTTGGTAGCTCCAATTGATTTTCTTTCATTTTCATTCACCCAGGGTTATCCATTTCTCTAAATGTTGTACTGTGATAAATACTGATTGGCTTTACGATGAGTATGGGATGTTAACAGTGATCTTAAAATGAAAATAAAATATATAGAAAGGAATCTTCAGTTTTTCTTCTGTGGTAGCAGTTTTAGCTTAAATGTTGTAGCACTTTTCTCCATTAGTTTAAAGGCTTGGGGTGGTAGGTGGACAAATTTTTGTGTATTGTGCCATTGTCCTCTTCTTTGGTGTCTTTGGCTGTAGTGAAGTACCCACATATCCCTTTTCAAGGAAAGAAGTGTATGAGGTGGTTTAAGGGGAAAAAGTGTGAAAAAAATCATTTCCCTTTTATGAAATATATGCCAACTTTGCTTGTCACGAAATTGCGCTTGTAATTTAAGTTACTTAAGATACTAATTTCATGTATGGTGACATATCTCATTCTATTGCACAAACACAAACCACATGTAAATACTGCAAAATCCCATTCCTATATAGTAGTTACAACAATGTATGTTATTGAGTCCAAATTTTGAAGCATTCTATACTAGTCTTATAGTATAGCTATAAATATTCTATATAATTTTCTTGCTTTATTTATTTTTTTCTTCTTAAAATTGTCTAAATTATAGGTGATTAGGATCAAACTCCTGATGATTAGGTAGAGACTTGGAAATGCTTTTATATCGCTAACTTTTTGTCATAGGAAAATCTTTTGGGCATAAAGGATGGATGGACAAAGCACAGGTCATAACTTGTACTGAAACTTTTAGTTATGAAAAATATGAGTGGCAAGGATCACAAACTATTGACTACTTGGTCATAAGGCTTTGGTACTATGTCGAGAACCAAGTCTTGGTAAAAGCTTACAGCCTTACACTATTAGGTTAGTGACCCGGAATTTCTTTTATCTTACTGTTGACATTATTTCTTTCTCCTAGTTTGGTTATAATTTTGGTTCCATTTGTCTTTATTTTATTTTATTATTAAAGCTGATTTTTCTTTTTTATAATTCAGCTCTTATTATTGAGGGATTTTTTTAAAGTGTCTCTATATTTGGTGCTAGGAATAAGATTGACATATTTTTAGCATTCAGAACACCGTGAATTTATGTAATCATATCTATATAGAAGTAAATTATATTTGTAATCATATCTGGAAAAAGCGCAAATGTATTGAGTTGTTGCTTAGCAACATCATAGTTCCACTGCAATTGATATTCATTTTCTTTTTCTTCCCTACACGATATTGCTTGGCAACACCATAAGAGTAATAGGGAATCCCAATGGCGAAAAAGGTTCTAAATTGGTCATAATTAGTTTTATCATTAATGTGATCTTTGTAGTTTTAAAATCTATTATTAGTGAGTTTTATATTTATGCAACTTTATGTAGGACCCTTTTTGTTCAGCACCATTGATATGGATTATTCAAGGAGATACTCTTTCAAATCGCCTTCCAGTTTATCAGCAAATAGGTTGGGAGCATATTGTTTCTCATTAGAGAAGTGATTTTAGCATAGCCAATGTTGTTGTGTTGCTAGATTTTACTTATGTAGTAAAGATGCAGTAGAGTCTGTTCTCTATTACACTTGCCTAAAATGTTTTCAGGCTATTGCCCATTTATTATTTTTATCATTGTAATTTTTATATGTTGTTAGTGAAACTTCGACATTAATGTTATTAATGAAATGATATTCATTTTTATAGACTTTGTATGGTTCATTGATATTTGAGAATATCACTGTGGCGCTATTATTATCTGCGTGTAAAAAAATTTGCTAAAAATTATAAAAAAAACACACTTTCTAAGACGGTTCCTACGTGGCAACCGTCTTAAAAAGTATCTTTCTACGACGGTTGTTGTCAAAGAACCGTCTTAGAAAGCAACCTTTTAAGACGGTCGACATCAAAGAACAGTCTTAGAAATACGCTTTCTAAGACGGTTCTTACGTGATAACCGTCTTAGTAAGACACCTTCTACGACGGTTCGTTGATGTCAACCGTCTTAGAAGGCCATATTCTAAGACGGTTCTTTGATGTCAACCGTCTTAGAAAGCCATATTCTAAGACGGTTCTAACGTGGTAACCGTCTTAGAAAATGCCTTACTAAGACGGTTGTCATCAGAGAACCGTCTTAGAAGGTGTCTTTCTAAGACGGTTGTCACAAAGAACCGTCTTAGAAAGCAACCTTCTAAGACGGGTGTAATATAACAATCGTCTTTAAAAATACCTTTCTAAGACGGTTATTGATTAACAATCGTCTTAAAATGTAGTATACTACGACGGTTGTAGTTAGCAATCGTCTTAAAAAATACCTTTCTAAGACGGTTGTCACAAAGAACCGTCTTAGAAAGTGTTTTTTTAAGACGGTTGACAACCGACGTAAAAAGTGAAAGGCTTTTAACGACACCCATATCCACGACGGTTGCGGAACCGACGTAAAAAGGGGTTAATAACTGATGTAAAAAGTGGGTTTTGTAGTAGTGAAGTTTTAAATGATTTAATATTTTTGTAATCTTTAAACTTTGTTTTTGTCCTTAGTTTGATTCCATGGACTAAGAGACTCATTTAGTGGTCCAATTATGATAACATAAGATATAAAAGAACAAAATATAATAAAAATATGATAGTTTTTTTTTTTAAAAAAAATTATCTAATGTTAATAACAAATAAGATAACCATAGAATATAATATAATTATCTTCAAATGAAATAAAAAATATTGTTTCATTAAAATTACATATATATATATATATATATATTTAAAAATAATTAATTAATTTTAAAAAATTATGAAATTGATAAAAATTATAATTTTAACTAAATTATACAAAATTATATTTATTTACGCAGTTATTATTTTGGCCACCAAATAGACCCTAAAAGTAAGAATGAAAAAAAATCAAGGGACTAAAATCAGTAAAAAGAAATTCTAAAAGTTTAGGGAAAAAATATAGTTAACCCTTAAATAAAACCTTATATAAATTTATGGACCTTTTTTAAAATAAGTCAATAGGCTTACGAGTTTGTTTTTTTCATGATAGGAAAATATTCCTATAGCCAGAAGTTATACGGCAAAATATTTATATAAAAAAAAAAACTCAACTATATATCTACCATTGTGTTGAATCTTGTTAATAAGTTTATACCTAAATAGATCAATAAATTTATGAGTCAAAGGACATGCCATTAAATGGACTAATAGATGCGCTTTTAAAAAAATGGACTAATCGATTTATGGGTTAACGGACCTATTATTACACTATAAAAAGTAAAAATAATTAAAACCAAGAAAATATATTACATATTAAAATAAGCTCAAATATCGCTAAGGAAAAACTAGCTCAAATTAGTAGTATAATGTTTTAATTGTTAAGATAATTATGTAGTATTTGTATATTAAATATTAAGGAATTTCAGTGACAACTTGATCATTATTTATTATTTGCTATATTTATTCAAATTGAGTACGACAAGACCTAAATGATGTGTACAAAATATACTTGAAACTAAGCGTGCCTTTTTGCAAAAGCAATAAGAGAATTTGAGTCTTAAGTGTTACATCTAAGGGATTAATTAATGATTAATAAACTTATTAAATATTTATAACCAAATTTTCCAACACTAGGACAATCCTAGTGGTGCTTCCTTAAATCTTTGAGAACGATTGTTTTACGGATAATATTTTTTTATTGTTAAAAATATTATTTCTAAGAATATAAAGAATATAATATGAGAATGTTATTTTTGAATATTTTATATAAATATGTTTGTTTAACTATTAAAAATATGATTCAAAATATTGAAAAGGGATCCTTATAACATGAGAATAAATTTTCCTTGTCCACTCCACCGGAATAAAATATTAATTAAACATAAAATTTTAGCTTTTTCCAATGATAAAATATATCTATTATTAATTATTTTATTATTTCTTAATAAACATAGAATGAAATTTTCCACTCCTGTATTTTTAAGACTAAAAAAAATTATCCATGAATTAAGTGGCCCTTTGTGTTTTTAAAGCAATTAACTTTTTCCCCACACAAACAAATGAAGAAAAACAAAGAGTCAATTCTTAGATTCATTATAAGCAATTTAATTATGAAGTGCTTATTATCCTATAATTTTCCTTGTATTTAATTATTGGATTACCAATTTCTCAATAGTTATACATATTTTCCCACCAAATTCCTATGACTTCTAATCTTATTGCGACTCAATAAGTCAATGATCATGAGTTATTAATATTCCTTTCCCTAAACAAATCATCTAGTTTGCTAGCTCTAGCAAAATACCTTTAAAAAAATATAAAGAATTAAGAGATCTGTTAACTCAATAATTAATTGAAAGGTAAGAACTATAGTTTAGTCATTCAACAATTTTAATAACACTATGTATCATATAGTTTCATTAACTATTATGGAAGGTCACTAGTAATTTAATTAATTGAAACAAATCAAAATGAAAAAAAAATATAAAATAAGCACAATATTATGAACCAATTAGACAAATTAAAAAAAACATAAATCATATTAAAATTAATAAGAAATATTTAAATCAAATATCAAGGTCGAATATATTAGTACAATGTTCAATGTTGAATATAAAACAAAATAATAATTCATAATCAAATTCCTAAGAGAGATAAGAACAAAGCTAAAATTAATGAACACATTTTTTTCCGAGAGAAACTAATCTTTAAATCTTATATAAATAGAGATCATTTTTTTTGTCTTACACACAGTTGGTGAAGTGATGAGTTTAGTTATAAAGAAGGCGTTGAATTATGTCCTTTTAAAAAAAAAAAATTCAACTGTAAACTTTGATAGCTTTCTGAGCTTCTTTCCCAACTCAATAAACCTATTTTTTTTTAGAGGAATAAATAAACCTGATATTAGAAAGTTATCCGCAGATGATTGAAATGTTCATAAAACTAAGTGTCTAAAGTTCAAAAAGTTTAATGATTTATTAATACAATAAAATATAAAAAATAAACATTGTTACACTCAAGGAATTCCCAAATATTATCAAGTTAATTTTTTTAAAAAAGTAATATATCATTAATATATCACTTCCCATCATATTGTAATTATTGCACTTGCCAATGAAGCCAAATGAGCTACAAGTGTACATGCCCATTAGTGAAGCAGTTTCAATGAATAAGTGAAAAAAGTAGATAAATATATCATTAATACGATCATTACTGTCGTTTTATATACATCCTTTAATTTTCAGAGCAAGCAACAAACAACCATTCCTTCACGTCTCACTTCATGTGTCTCAACTTTTTTTTAATCTAATTAATTTTCTTTTTCAAAGAATATTCTTTTTGACAATTGTTATTTTGGCAGCAAATATAATTCGCACTAAACTTAATAGTGATAGATAAACAAACAAATTAATTAGCTTAAATGATTTATCTTGTAACAAAGATTCTTATATATTTTTTCTTCTAAATATAGAAACCAAATTAAAATAACAGTTAGTAAGACATGATACAATATTTACTAAAAAAAAACTAAACTAATTTATGAGAGTACTGAACTAGGTATTGATTGTGACTTAATTATATAAGGAAAAACAGTTCGTCCAATAGTCAGAAAGAACGTGCTAGGCATAGTTGTGTAAATAATAATAATAATTTGAATTTGTTCGAAATGGATAATTATTGTTTTACAATAATGTTTTTCTTAAAATATTATCATGTAATTAAACGAATATATTTATAGAGAGAAAATTAAAAATATTTTATAACTATTGTTGTTTATATTCAAATTTATACTACAATATATTGTTCATTACAATTAATTTTCTGGAACCTTAACTGAAATTAAAAAAATGTTGGTAGCCATTACAAAAGTATTTAATTTCTAGCCATATACATATCGCAATCAATGGCTGCCATCAAATCTCAGCTAATTCAATTTTATTTTTTTTGGCTTTTGTACTTCACTCTGCGAAGAGTTCTGTAAAGAAAAAGTTGATTAATATTTAAAATTTGAAATTAGTAAAAAAAATTAAACTAATATGTAAAAGAAGAAAAGTTAGATATACATATAAAAAGTAGGATAATAATATATGAATACCTTAGTATAAGAAACACATATTTGACACTTACTTTTTTCTTATCACATCTTATTTTTTATAAATTTATTATTTTATTTTATATTTTATTGGGTAAATAGTCATTTTCGTCTTTAAATATGTAAAATGTTGACAAATTTATTCTTGAAAGATGAAAATTCAAATTTTTATCTTCGAAAGTGTAAAAAGTGCGACAAATTCATCATTCCGTTAACTTCTGTTCGTTATCGTGAATAAAAATGCCTACGTGGCACAAAGAGATGAAAATGTCACAAAAATAATTGTCAACATGGCTGCTGACTAAATTTTGGACGAAAATGTTAGTAAGTTATCATTGAACTAAAATGTCAATAATTTTCTATTTGACCTAAATGTTAGTAAGTTACCATTGGACCAAAATATCAGTAATTTTTTAATTGGACCAAAATGTCAATAATTTTTCATTGGACCAAAATGTCAATATTTTTTTTGGCAAAAAAGGTCAGTACGTTTTCATTTGACCAAAATGTCATTAAGGGTAAATCTTTCCTCTTTTTTTCATCGTTACAAGTATAATAATAACAATACAATAATCACTTAAAAAGTAAGGAAACAAGCATAACTTAAAAAGAAACATAATGATAACTATAATATTGATTAATAATCATAATTTGTCTATCACAATAGAAATTATCCAAAATGAATATTCTACCGGTGTACTAAAATAAATATTGTAATAATGTATTAATCATTACAAATTTATCTAAATTATAATAATTAGTCACAATGTACTAGGGTTGTCCCGCCACCAAGATTTGAAGAAGTGAATTGTCTTTTATTTATAATATATTATGACTAATTATTATAATTTGGATAAATTTGTAATGATTAATACATTGTTACCATGTTTATTTTGGTACATTGGTAGAATATTTATTTTGGATAATTTCTATTGTGACAAACAAATTATGGTTATCAATCAATATTATAGTTATTATTATATTTCTTTTAATTTATGTTTGTTTTACTATTTTTTAATTGATTATTGTATCGTTATTATTATGTTTGTAACGATAAAAAAGAGGAAAGATTTACCCTTAATGATATTTTGGTCTAATAAAAAATTACTGACATTTTGATACAATGGTAACTTACTGACATTTACGTCCAAAATCTAGTCACCAATTATATTAACAATCATTTTTGTGATATTTTCGTCTCTCTGTATCACGTAAGGACTTTCATTAATGACAACAGATAGAAGTTAATCAAAGAATGAAATTGTCGCACTTTTTACACTTTCAAGACAAAAATTTGAATTTTCATTTTTCAAGAACAAATTTATCAATCCTCTACATATTCAAGGACAAAAATGACTATTTACCCTATTTTATTTGTTTATCAACGTGCATATGCATGTTCATCAAACACTAATACGTGTCATTATATGTAGTATGAAGAACTTACTATTTATAAGTAATTATTTATGCTAAGTTTTTTAAATTAAAGTATAAGTTTTAATTTTAAATATGATTAAGTTTTGGATTAAAATTAGATTAATAATTAATTTAAAGAATTAAAATTTGTGAAGATTTTCTAGCTAAATCTCACATGAGTGTCTGAGGTCCCAAAAGCTTAATTATGATTATTTTTAAAAACATTTCTTTATTAAAATTAGAATTGAGTATTTGTATCATAGTTTTAAAGCTAGATTGACCAGGCTGTAAACAGTTTGGTAACTAGTTCATTAACTCCAAACAAAATGGACAATTTCAAAATCAGTGAGAATCAATCAAGATTCGATCAAAAAAGTGGTGTTGAAAACCGGTTTGAACTAATATATATAATATTTTAATATTTAAAATTAATCTAAAACATTTTTAAGATAGAAAAAACATATATTTAATACAGATTTCAAATATATAGTTATAAATTATTTTATCAATAATAATAATTATTTCTTACAAAATATAAAATTTAGTCATTTATAGTTATATCAATTTATAATTTTTGATATCTTGATTTCTATAATTTTAGATTATATTAATTTTTCATTTATTTTTTAGTCTAGATATGAACTTGTCATTGTTAATGAAATATTGCTGTATTTTTATTAAAATTTAAATCTAAGCATTATGATATATTTAATTTGAACTTTTATGTGCACTTTAAATGTTAGGAACCAATCAACTAATTAAATTTAATTTAATTTATTTTTTATTATTATAAAATTGTGATATTATATTTATTCAATATTATTTTTAATGTTAAATAAATATAAAAAAATTCATATATAATTTTTTTTATTAATCCTGATTTGATAACAGTTCAGCTCAAGTTACTATATTACCAAAACGACATGACTCAATTGTTTGAGTAGTAAGGATAACATTGTAAACTTATGATAATTGAGTTAAATTCTTATAAATAAAAAATTACAATTAAATCATTAAATCTAGATTAGACCATTAATTTGACCACTTCAATAACCAATCTGATTTTTAAAACATTTATTCCTACAACAAAGATTTTTGTCAACTAAATACTAATGATTATAATAAAATATAATCTTAATTATTAGATATTAAGAAAATAAATAATTAAAATAAAGAGTAATTCTAAAAATAAATGAATTTATCCTCATATATATTATATATATATATATATATATATATATATATATATAAACACATAATTAATAAGTTGTCTTAATTTGCCAACAGCAAATTATAATGTCTAAATTAATATCATGGGCTATACATTGTTTATAAAGGTTGGCTTGTCTTGCAGAATCGACAACGTTCATACAGAAAAGATTTAGTTCCCTCCTCTTAAAAAAAAAAAATATTTAGTTCCTTTTATATTTATAATTCATAAAAAAGAATACTGACCACTTTCTCTTATATCTCATTTTTCACATCTTTTTATATATTTTTTCTTTTATATTATCATATTTATCATTTTCTCTCTCAACTTTTTCTTCCTTCTTATCAATTCTCTTCTTCCACCTCTAAAGATAAGGTGAACTGAACGTTTATATTTTTCCATGAATAAATGGTTCAAAAGGTACATCGTTTCTGTAAAAAAATAAGGGTACTACATCATAAACATATTACAGCTATTCTGCTATTGCAATATGACAGATAGCAATAAGTAGCATTAATATGCTTATTAATGATTCAAAATGAAAATATTAAACAACATAATATTCTAATTGCCTAATGTTTTTTTATTAAATTTTTTTATATTTTATCTAATTGCCTAATTGTAAAATACTCGTTCACGAATTTTCCTAATATTATAAAAAGTATAATATATATTTTACATTAATTTCCAACTAAAATATTTTAAAGTTCAATAAAATAAAATAAATAAATTTACTGGTTTCAATAAATATAAAACGAGTTTAAAAATATTTACAATTTTCATAACTAAAATTAATTTAATATAGGTAAAGACGGATTAAAGAAGTTGAGAGTGGGCTCCCACCCTTTAAATTTTTTAAATGTCTATACATAAATTTGAATTAATTTCTTATTAAAAGATATGTAGTATACTAGTAATAATTACAATTCATAATATATTTATGCACACTAACATGCATTGCTTTATTAGATTAATCAAAGATTTATGTATGCAAAAATTATTATAAAATGAAGTCTTAATTTTTTTAGTACACGTTATTTATGAAACATTTACTGAATATATTGATGATTAATTTTAGAAATCTAACTGTTATTTTTAATAGATTTTTTTAATTATATTTTCTTATATATATATATATATATATTAAACTTAAGATCATATTTAAAATTTGAGCCTAATTTCATTTGGACCAATATCATGTTAATTGAAAAGAAAGTCTTCGTTTTAGTATTTGATAAGATGCTGTTATTTTTATTAATTAATCGTGAAATATTATTATTTTTCTTGCATGTTTTCTCGGTAGAGTGAGGTAAATTCTCCAAGAAAAAAGTTATCAATTAAGCCTCTCTCAGAGGCAGTCACTGACATTTTAACACATCTTATGTACTACTACTACAACATCAGGAGAGAAAAAAAAAAATTAACGTGCTTCTTGAAAATTATTTCTTACTTCGAGCACTTTTGATATGTCAGTGACATATATAGGGGTTTCATTAATATAAAACTTAGTGCATCTGCTGCATTGCTTCTGATGATATAAATATGCCAGACTGGTAAAAAGAAAATCTCAGTGGCCTGGTACAATGCTAAAAATGTTTTTTTTTTATATATAAAAAGCAATAAAAAAAGAAGAAGAAAGCATCTGTCTTTAACCAATGCTACAATCTGCCTCACCAATTTTAATTTACCTCAATCAGATATATTGATGAAATAATAAGATAGATAAAAAAAAGAAAAAGAAAATAAAACAAGAAAGAAGGTAAAAGATGTGATAGATTATGTATGAGAAAAAAAGTTATATTTAAAAAATATACTGCAGAATGAAGGAGATGAAAAAAAATGTTAATGATATATAACATCTATCCTATATCTCCCCGCATGCAACTAAAAAGTGTATCTTTTTTGTTTTTTCTCTTTATGCTTTCGTTATATGTCACTATTGCAATGTTTGTTTGTTTTGATAATAAATAAGCAATGAAGAAATATAATAGATAAAAAGGATATAAAATTAGAAGACTTGTTTGCGAAGATATAAAGAGGAAAAATTTTCTTTTAATGTAAAACTAAAAATTTATCTTCATTATAATCATGACTTTTTGCATGGAAAACAAAGGAGAGAGTGCTGATCAAATTTAATCACCATTTTACTCTAAGTTAGATATAAAATAAATTTATTATATAGGTAGAAAAAGGTTTTATAGGTAATTAATGATGTAAATAATACACTTTTTTATTTTCTTTTTTCTTATCCTCTAACCATATAATTGTATGTGCATGTGACTTGACTTGAAAAGTTAAAAGAAAATACTTCTTTTATTAAATGCAAAATTAGATTATACGTACAAAAAGATAAACTATTTTTTATATAATTATGAATTCTTAAAAAAAATTATAATCATGAAAGATATGGAAAAAGAAAAAGAAAGAGAAATGTAAGACATAATTAGATAAGTGATATAATAAAGAGAAAAAAACAATGTCATAAAAAATTATAAAATTTAGTATACCAATAAATATTAATTACTCCCATAAAAGCTATTTGAAATAATCAGAAATCCATGCTGTTTTGCACCTTTCCATTTTAATACCATAAATATATTCTCTGGCCATCTTCCTCTTCCACACCAACAACCATTCATTGCCTTGACACTCTCAGCTTTATATATCCTTTCTTTTTATATTTCAATTGGCATAAACATTATACATTTATACTGATCAAAGAATCTCAAAAAATGGTGTCCTCCTTGGTGCCCCTAAGGCTTGCAAATTGGGTCATGAACCAAGAGCTTGTTAAATCATGTTATGGATTTGCAAGGAAACTTAAAAGCCTTGGGTTTCATTGGGGTGATCTTTCATCCAAAACTTTGCATCAACCTTCCCCTTTCCCTAATATTACCAAGTGCAATTTGGAGGGTAGAGGGTCACAAACCCTAGCTTGTGACTTTCACAAAGTCCTCTTAAGGACTCACTCCTTCTTTCCCTATTTCATGCTTGTTGCCTTTGAAGGAGGAAGCATTTTTAGGGCATTCCTCTTGCTTTGTTCATGCCCTATATTGTGGATCTTAAACTATGAAATGAAGCTTAGGGTCATGATCTTCATTTCCTTTTGTGGCCTCAGAATGAAGGACATGGACAACACTTCAAGGGCAGTTTTGCCAAAGTTCTACTTGGAGAACCTCAACCTTGAGGCCTATGAGGCAGCGGCTTCAGTAGGGTCCAGAGTTTTCTTCACCACTATGCCTAGAGTGATGGTAGAAGTGTTTCTGAAGGAGTATTTGAATGCTGATGCTGTTATAGCCACAGAGTTGCACACTGCTGGTTGTTACTTCACTGGTTTTCTCTCTAAGTCTGGTTTGCTTGTGAAGCATAGTGCCCTCATGGATTATTTTGGAGATACAAAACCTGACCTTGGAATTGGTAACACAAGTCTTCATGATCAACTTTTTATTTCTCTTTGCAAGGTATCTCTAAAGCTAACTAGCTACTTCTTGAGGCTATAGTATGTTAATGTTAGTATTTTGTTATAACTATGTTTTTAGCTTCCATATACTGAACTAGCTAGAGAAAGAATATAGAAAAAAAATTAAGAAATGCTTGTTTCACGTAAGTTTCTTTCTTCTTCCTAATATTCTCTTGACACTTGTAAAATATCAAATTATTTCAAACCAGTGGAGAGGAGAGAGCAAAGATTGACACTTTTAAAATATATATAAAGGCGAGGGTAAAAAAATAATGTGAAATCATGAGGGTATACAAGAATGACAAATGTTTTGTGAACACAAAGAGACAATAGTTTTTTGTTTTTTTACAGAACAAAGCGACAATAGCTGTTTGCTTTATATATATAATTTTAAGTTTTATTTTTAAGATATGTGTATACGAAGCTCAAAATAAATGTATATGATGTTAAATACAATGTTAATTAATTTTATTGAAGTTCGGTTAATATGAAACTTTATATATGCATGTCATGGCACCGAAACTTGAAGTCTGTAGTTATTTGATCAAAAAGGAAATTGAAACCATTTGAATATATATAAACAAGATGATATTTGAACACTCTTTTATTTTAAACACTTTAATTATTAATATCTGTTCTTTTTATCTTAGTATAATTATATTTTTTTTGTCTCATTAGATATATAATAGCATTGTAGGTGTTCATTTATCTTTTTTCAAACCAAAATTATTACTAAGCAAACCTTACAATAAAACCTATGTTAGTCCAAAGGTGTACGTTATGGTTTCACCTTCTGTCATATTTATTTTAGTTGGTACAACGTAATATATATACATTTAATTACATTTAGATTGCAATGAATTTATGTATTTTTGTCTCATTTTATTCTTTTGGTAATTATATATGAACACCCATATATATTATACATTTATTTGACAATTTTGTTTTTTTTTCTCTTTTATCTTTCTCTTCTTATCAAATCATATCATATCATTTATTATACCTCTTTTTTCTCTCTTAAAGTGTCAATTAACATAGAGATATCTATGCAACTTTATCGGGCAGAACGACCAATGGAGGGTATTTTTCATTAATTATCATTTAGAGGTCAATTTTGAATTAATACCGAAAAATGGATAAATTGTAACCTCTGTCACGATTTTTGAATTGAAAGCTGTAACCGATGTTACGACTTCTATTTTTTTTTTAACCGAAACCTAAAATATTTTACGACTTCGGTTTAATTTTTTTAAAAAAATTTAAGACTTCAAAATTGTAAATTTTTTTTTTTACATCTATGACTTCAAAGTAATAATTTTTTTTAATGGTTCAAAGTAAAGTTTTTTTTTTTCAATTTTTTTATAAATAATTGTTAATAATTTTTCCAATTGTATACGAGTTAATAAAGTCATCGTAATTTAAATTGTAAAAAACACATGTTGTAATTACATGTGAGTAAAAAATTTGAAATGTCTAATCGATTACGACTTCACTCTTTTTAAATTCAAGTATTTTTATTATTTTAAACAAATAATAATTCTTAACATTATTAAAAGAATATAGAAAATGTTAAATATATAAAATATATTAAATAACTTAAAATACAAAAAATTAAGAAAATTTTAAATAAACTATATAAAAATATACTAAATAAGACAATATTAAAAGAATAGAAAATATTAAATAAAATCATATTAAAATTATATAAAATATTAAATAAAATTAAAAAATAAAAGTATATTTATTTATTAAATAATTAAATTAAAATTATTTACAATTTTTAAAAAAATATTTGAAAAAAACTTTACTTTGAATCTAAAAAAAAATCTTTATGACTTTGAAGTCGTAAAAAAAATCCTACGACTTTCAAGTTATAATTTTTTTAAAAAAATTAAACTGAAGTTGTAAAATATTTTGTGACTTTAGTTTTAAAAAAAATTTATAACTTTAAAGTCATAATTTTTTTTAAAAAATAATTGAAATTATAAAATATTTTACAAATTTAATTAAAAAAATAAAAATGTTAACATTGATTACGACTTTCAATTTAAAAGTCATAACAGAAGTTATCACTTACTCATTTTTCAATATTAATTCAAAATCAACTTCCAAATTATTAACTAAAAAATGTCTTCGAATAATTGTTTCGCCCAACTTTATCCTATTCTAACTACGCACACATTATTGGCACAGGAGGCTTATGTGGTGATCACTGAAGAGGGAAAAGTGATGCCAAGAAACAAATATCCAAAGCCCTTAATATTTCATGATGGAAGGCTAGCATTTTTGCCTACTCCTTCAGCAACCCTCGTCATGTTCACGTGGCTTCCACTTGGATTTCTGTTGGCCATTTACAGAATTTTTCTAGGGGTTTTCCTTTGTTGCAAATTTACATTGGCATTAGGAATATGGAGTGGCCTAATTCTGAATTTCAATGACAAGAACCAACAAAGATCAGAGTCAAACAAAGGGGTGCTCTATGTGTGTAACCACAGGACTCTCATGGATCCAATTTTTCTTAGCATAATGTTGGGGAGGCGTTTGACTGCTGTCACATACAGCTTAAGCAAGGTTTCTGAGTTGATAGCCCCAATTAGGACAATGAGTCTCACAAGGGATAGAAAACAAGACGGGGAAACTATGAAAAGGTTACTTTGTGAAGGGGATTTGGTGGTGTTCCCTGAAGGAACAACTTGTAGGGAGCCATATTTACTAAGGTTCAGTTCCTTGTTTGCAGAACTTGCTGATGAGATTGTGCCTGTGGCTATGAATGCTCATGTGACCATGTTCTATGGGACCACAGCCAGTGGACTAAAGGTCTTGGACCCTATTTTCTTCTTCATGAACCCTTGGCCGAGATATGACATTCAAGTCCTTGGAAAAGTTCCTAGAGAACTCACATGTGCTGGTGGAAGGTCTAGTCATGAAGTGGCAAATTATATTCAGAGAGAGTTGGCTGATGCTTTAGGGTTTGAGTGCACCAACCTTACAAGGAGGGATAAATACATGATGCTGGCTGGGAATGAAGGGGTTGTTCAAGAAAAGAAGGGGAGAAGATTATGTTAATTATAGATGAAGTTTTTCCTTCATTTGTTTGGATTTTCATGGGGGTTTTAATTTGGAAAATTGTTTTTCATGTAACATCTTTTTTTATATATTTTAAATTTCTTTTTCTGTAAAATGTCAAGTCCCTTCATGTGTAGAGAGAGAAGAGGGTCAAAGATTTTCAATGTGAATTGTGAAGTTTGTTTCTTCGTTGGGTTTTAATTTGGAGAAATAGTGTTCGTTTAGCATCACGTTTATATATATATATATATATATATATATATAATGTCAAATCACTTCATATATAAAGAAAAGAGACAATATTTCAATATTTTGTAAAAATAATGGTGAGAAAAAAAGTGATGTGAAAAAATTTAGCCAAATATTTCTCTTGGTCCGATCCTTTATTTTTTTAGTGTTTTATTCTATTGGTACATTAAATTTAAAAAAAATATTTTGATTTTTATGTCATTTTGGTTCTTTTTGACTAAAACGTTAAATATATTAACAAAAAAGTGTAACGTGTTAATTGATGTTGATTGAGATAATAATGTGGTATACTAATTGAAATATCATCTTTTAAATGCTTTTAGTTTGGTTCTTTATGTTTTTAAATAGTTTCGTTTGGGTATTTTAAGTTTTTTTAAATGATTTCTTTTTTATTCATCAAGTTTACGAAATGATGCATTTTGGTTCTAACAGTTATTTATATATATATATATATATATATATATATATTTTAAATAGTTTCGTTTGGGTATTTTAAGTTTTTTTATATATATATATATGATGTCAAAATCTAGTAAATGTAATTAGAGATATTCTACAAACATTATTTCTAGTTAGATACATTGGATGTTGTAATGTATTTATTCTTTATAATTTCATTTTAGCAATACTAATTGACTTATGTGCATGTGTGCACACGAAAATCATTTTAAAGTTAGTCATGTGCATACCTAAACATATGAAAGTCAATTAATGATGCTAAAAAATTAAAAGCATTACAATATCCAATGTGAAAATAAACCTAATAAACTAGTATTATGTTGCAACATATTCAATCTACTATCTCTTTTTTATCCTAGATAAGACTACCTTCCCAAGTAGGATATGTGATTTTTGTAGTCTTCCATAACATTTGCTTAGGGAAATGCTTCTTGAAGTTATTATACACAAGTGTCAAAGACAAAATCTTTGTGACAATTTTGATAAAATGTTATCGATTATATTCATTAGATCCTAACATCGTATATTCGTAAACTTGATGAACCAAGAACTGACAAATCTCAATGGAAGAAACATCAGTATAAAACTTCATGTTTGATTTTTTTTATCTCTCTTTGGTTCAAATTTGATTTTGTTTTCTTAATTTTTTTTACAAAATCTATTAATATCATCTGAAAAAATCTGTTTGTGAAAATCATATCTATTTTTAAGCTTTATCAAATTATAACTTTACTTTTTAAAAAGAAAAAAATTTTAAAATCATAATTCACGCTAGTCTCTTCTTCTTAATTGTGATATTTGTGTTCAATACTAGCTAGAAACAACATAATCAAAACTAATTCACATCTTTTATCTTGAATCACCATGAGGCCGAAATTTAAATTATCACAAAGGGCCACAATCTTTCTTCCATTAATCATCTTAATTACATATATCCTCAACTCATTCTTCATGCAACTTAGGTGAAATACATAACAATTAAGGTAAGGTAAAATTTCATCTAATCCAAATCTCTGGTGTCGTTTTTCGCCTCGCACCACTGCGGGAGGGTGGCGCCACTAAATCAACCTATGGGTTATATTATGTACAGTATGCCACTTCTTTCAGAAAATTAATGAGAAAGAATTGTCTCATTCAAAAGATAAAATATTCATAAATCTTAAGGAGATATAGTAATATTTACAAAGAAGTGACATACTAAAACGAATTGAAAGTTTCTTTACTTGTTACTATATATACAAAAAAAAAAAATTATAAAAGAACAAACTTGTATTTGTTTAGTACCAAAAATACAGTATTTGTTTTATTTTATGGCATAAGAAACTTCTTCAAATTCCACACTGCATACAGCTCATGATTCCATCCAATCCGGTGACTTATATAACTGCACATGCATGCATTAAATCAATTCCATGTGATTATCATTGACACAGATTCACGTGTATCAACATGGTGGGCAACCCATAACCCACGATATTATATGTTGAATGTCAATTTCAATAATAAGTATAAACAACAAATTGAAAAAAAAAAAACAAAAATACTTGCAAAATAATAATACCACTTGCAAGCTTCAGATCACATGGAGATGGAGCCAACCCAAGAAGCATTATTATTATCATACAAAAGACCACAAAGCTCCATAACTGGCATCCCCAACACCTCATCCACCACACGATCATGCCACGTGTCCCTCATCGCTTCATTCAACCGTTGGATGAACTCCTTCTTGTATTTCTCACAATAATGCAACAAACGTGCCACATGGGTAGGGTCCTTATCCTCCCACCACCACGACCCTCGCCACCTCCGGCCACCATATCGCGGCGGAACCCAGCCATCTCCGCCACATACTCCGCCATGCCGTCAACAAGTCATTGTGGGGCCCCATCCCATATCCAAACCCTAGCCATGCCACTTAGGATTGCACCCACTATAGCCATTTTATCGTACCTTTTATCTTCTAGTAACGTAGGATTAATCTCAATGACATAACTAAAACTTTTTCCTCCACCTCGTTGGAGGCGATTTCCGGCGGCAGCGTAGACAACAACGATGTCGGTCCTGCGAGGTAGCCGGAGTGTGACACTGTCACTATCTATGTGCTTCTTGGAGTAACTATCAGTGTTACTACTATTTGGATAAAGAAAGTGTTGTACAGAGGAGCTTGTGTTGAGGAGTATGCGAGTGGCTTTGTCGTTTGAGACATAGGAAAGAGCAAAACGGCGTCCATAGTAAGATGAGAGCTAGTAAGAGAATTGAGAGGATTCGGAGAACGATGTTGTTGCTGTCGGATGTGAAGTGTTTGGTGTTTTTGTCGGCATGGTGTTGTTGGAGTGAATGGGAGGAGAAGGAGAGGGTTGAATAGGGTATGAGTGTCTGTCTTCCTCCTCCATTAATTTGAAGGGAGAGACGCATATATGCAACTTTGCATATGGGGAATATATTATAGTAAAGTTGATTGATTTAATTTTTTAGATTATTAAATGTTTATTTTATAATAGTGAACAATTTGGCCAGTTTGAATGAGGTTCGTGGAAAGAAATGAAAAAAGATTAAATTGAGATGAAAAATTTAAATTAAATAAAATGTGAAAGTGTGAGTCTCATTCATTTTTTCTCATTTCCATTTTCTTTCTCCACAAACGAACACACCTTTAGTGTTGTTGCGATTGTATAAAAAAGTATTTAATATGTATATTTTTAAAATTTAATTTAAATACATTTTTGTGTCTCTGGTTACGATATTTTCCAACCAAAGGATCAGATACTATTAGTTAAGGTGCAAAAAATTCAACTTAGGGGCTTATCTCTTCAGATAAATATTCTATCAAACACACAAGATATAGAAATCTAATTAAGGGACTAATCTCTTTTAATAAACATTCTTCCACAAATATGGACCAAAAAATTGAAATTCTAACTAAAAGAGCATCATTATCTCTCAATTATAAGATATCATTTCCTGCTAATTTAAAAGTTTTTTTTTTATGTTATCAATCAATTATAAAAAAATATTTTTTTGTAATACAAAAATATATTTAAATTACTTTTAAATAGTTTATAGTATAAAATATTTATATAGTTGATAAATGAAAATTAAACTCTCGTTTTTTATTACATTTTTTAATCATTTTTTCCTCTTTTCTTTGTATCTATCTTCGATTTATATTATTTTATATCCTACTTATCGTATAAAAAAAATCTAAACAGTCTAGCTAATTTTTCTCAATATTTATGTTTAGGCATGCACGTGCTAGATGTCGATGATGCTTGAAGACTTAGGCTATAAGGACCAAAGGAGTAACTTATGAAAAAGGTTCCGACTTGAATAATAATGAAATGAAACATCAACCTCGTTGGCCATGGCAAGCTATTATATATAAATTTACAATTAATGTAGTAACTTAAGAAAAAGATGCAGACTTGTTGAGACTAAAAAAACCACAGTTCTACGTCCAGGGACAATTTCACTATTAAATTTTACAAAATAAAAAATATCACATATGCTAACAAAAAGATCATATTTTAGTAAACATGTTTAACATATGACTCTTTCATTTAAAGAAATTTTTTTCCTCTTAAAATTTGTTTTAAGTCTCTCTCATTATTAGACCGATTTTGATAATGGTGTAGTATTTTGCAAGCGAAGATAGCTAGTATATATATTTTTAAACAGGGACATATTGTTTTGGACGCAAATAGTAATTTTCCTAACACAACAAATACATATATCTTGTCATAATTTTTTTTACCAGAATAATGCTAACTCAACCGTGACTCAAGTGATAGATTATTTACCTCAAAATGTACATGCAATCTTAATCCTTCAAAAAGACACCAAGAGACCGTGACCATAACAACCCATCTTCTATTCTTAAATTCCCACTCTTATTGCCAACAACAACAATGCCAGCTCATGACAAATAACGGGTTTCAGTACACGTGCATTCTCATGATGCTTTTAAGTATTAATAATTATATGGCCCCTAAGTAAGAACTTCAATCGCATGGCCAACAACCACTATTTCACTACATGGTCCAATACACTTGAGCCTAAAAATAGTGTGCAGTCAAATGGTTTCTTAAAACTTCAAATAAATCAGCGAACTTAAGTTTCATAAGTAAGATACGAAACATGAATTCAACAATGAAATCATAATTTGATCAGAGTGTATGGTAGACCATGTCTCAGTTTTGGAGGTTCAAACAATAAGCTTTCCTGTTTCTCTCAAGCCAAAAATTCACGGTTAGGTCCAACAATATATAATGGGCTTTATGAAGTGTATACAAACTTGCTACCTCTAGCCAAAAGCTTGGTGACCCAGAAAAGCAAAATTGTAGCTCTAATTTAAGCTATAGCAAAATTCTTTTTACCATTTCCTCCGTTTCAAACTTTATTCAGGTTCATGGTGTAATTTTTTTTTATACAGTGATTATTTAGTTCTCTCTCCATGAATCATTCAATAGAATCATAATTACATGAACTAGGAAACCAAAATAATGAGACGCTTCATGGTATTTATTGGAGAAAATTAATATTGGAAGATACTAACAGTTTTTCTGTTTGCAGCTAAGATAGCTAAGGTTGTTATGAGTTGTTTTCTTTTGTTGGTTATTTATAGCTTTATTTCGAATTGATAGCTAGGTTGTTTATATTGTATTTTCAAATAGTATATCTTTTGAATCATTGTATAGCAACATGCTGGTGTAACCATATGCCATCGCTTGTCTATTTAATGGCACAACCTTGATCAATGCAAACATACAAAAAGTTATTGATCACATGCTAATTTAAGTGGTTCTTTGAAGGTCTCTTAAAAGAGATTTCCTTTCTTTCTTGCACCGTCAGATAATCCTGGCATGATGTTAACTACTGTCACCTTACATGGTGAGATTAATTACGAGAATTGGGCAAAGCTTTTGAATAATGCACTGCGAGCTAAGAACAAACTTGGCTCATTACTGGTGTTATTCAAAAACCTAACCTAGACAAGTTTGAAGAGCTCCATGCATGGAATGTGTGTCATTCTATGTTAAATGGTTGGATTCATAAATTGCCTGTTCAACTAGGTGTAAATTTGTTGGTTACCCTTCTACTCAAAAAGGCTGAAAATTGTTTGATTTGGAATCAGAAAAATAGTTTGTATCCAGTGATGTCTCCTTTCATGAATTGGTGTTCCCGTTTGTTGTTTCTACTCCTACAAATGACAATGCAATTTCTCCTCGTGTTCCTTATTCTAATCGCTATGAGGCTCTCATTGTGGATGATATCCCTCTTATTCCGCCGAAAATTTTAACTCCTGACTTGGATGCACCTGATCCCCATGTGCCTAGTCCAATCATTGATGATAGGGGGAGTTCGGCTCATGCTTCTCTATATGAGTCTGTCCCTGGTCCTTCCTCATCTCTTGAATCAACACCTTCAAAACGCACAAGACAACCTCATGCTTACTTGAAAGAATATGAATATTGTCTTCCTGGTTTACATACACCTTCACGCTCATCCGCCAATTCAGTTTCTGTTTCAGGTACTTGTTCTCCTTATCCACTTGCTAATTTTGTGACTAAACTCTTGTTTTTCCTCCAAGCACCAATCGTTTTTGGCGGCAATAGATGCTGCTTCTGAGCCATGATCTTGGCTTGTTGCTTTGTCTGATTCTCGATGGGTTGATGCAATACGTAAGGAGATTCATGCTTTGGAAGATAATAACACTTGACGTTTGGTTGATCTTCCACCTAGCAAGCGAGCATTACCATCTCAATGGGTTTTCCGTATTAAATATCACGTGGATGGTTCCATTGAACACTCAAAGCTAGGATGGTTATTGGAGGGAATCAACAAATTGAGGGTGAGGATTTTCATTAGACATTTGCTCCAATTGCAAAAATGGTAAGCGTTAGTACTTTTCTTGCTGTGACAGTTGCGAAATATTGACATCTTCATCAGCTTGATGTCAATAATGCCTTTCTTCATGGTGATCTTGATGAGGAGGTTTACATGTAATTACCTCCTGGATTTAGTGGGGTTTAACATCCAAGGTGTGCCGTTTACAAAAGTCTTTGAATGGCCTCCGTTGATTTCCACGCAACTGGTTTGCCAAGCTTACTTCTTCTATTCTCCATTATGGTTTTGTGCAATCCAAAGCTGACTACACCTTATTCACTTTGACCCGCAGAAATATTTTTCTAGCATTACTAGTATATGTTGATGATATGGTGCTTGTTGGTAATGATGATTCTGAGTATGCTAAGGTTAAATCGTATTTGGATTTTTGCTTTAAAATTAAGGATTTGGGTGATTTGAAATATTTTTAGGTATTGATGTTGATCGAAATAATTCTGATCTGGTTCTTTCTTAATATAAATTTGCTTTGGATATTTTAGCTGAAGCTGGTATTGATTCCTATAAACCATCTCTCTTTCCTATTGAGCAAAACCATTGCTTGGCTCTTAGTATGAGTCCCGATTTTGTTGATCCTGGCATGTATCGATAGGCTTATTGGTCGTTTGGTTTATCTTACTATCACTCGCCCAGATTTAAGCTATGTTTTTCACACTTTGTCTCAATCTATGCAAGCACCAAAACAATAACATTTTGAGGTTGTACTTCGGGTTTTGTCTCAATTCATGCTCTTTGTGATTTTGATTGGGCTACTTGTTCTTTAACTCAACGTTTGATTACTAGTTATTTTATTATGTTGGGTCAGTCTCCTATCTCTTGGAAATCCAAGAAGCAGGTTACAGTTTCTCGTTCATCTGCTGAGGCTGAGTACATGTCAGTTATTATGGCTGAAATCGTTCCTTGATTCTCTAGGTATTGATCATACAGGGCCTATGTTATTAAGTTGTGATAATCAAGCTGCTCTTCATATTGCAGCTAATCTTGTTTTTCATGAATGGACAAAACACATTGAGTTAGATTGTCATTTTATTCGGCAACACATTAGATCTCATACTATTAATTGTCACTCATTTTGTTCATATCAATTCTCAGCTCACTAACATGTTTACAAAAGCACTAGGTCGTGTAGCTTTTCTGACTAATCTAGGCAAGTTGGACATTTCAAATCTTCATGCTCCAGCTAGAAGGAGAGTATTGGAGAAAATATTGGAAGATAATGATAATTTTCTATTTGCAGCTAATGTTGTTATGGGTTGTTATCATGCTGGTGTAACCGTTTGCCATCGCTTGCCTATTTAATGGGACAATCTTAATCAATGCAAACACACAAAAAATTATTGCAAATACTATTTCTAATAATAATATTCAACTCTTGAAGTGATTGTTCTTCAAGTACTTCAGTCTTCTTGAATGTTGTTGTAATGCCTTTGAATGCTCTTGAAGTAACTTCAATAGTAACAAAAAACACTTTAATGGGCAAGTAATACAATTATAAAGTTTGGTCATCTATATATGTCCAAGACATATATTTCTAGAGAAAGTGAAGAAGGAGACATGTTCATTCACGTCTCTTCATTATGAGTCATATTTATATCTATCAAACTATAGCCTTTCATGTAGAGTAATAATTAGGAATGAATTCAGGGATCAATTTCTTTTAAACAATTATTTAAATATCTAATGTCTAATAAGTTTAATAAAAAATATTTATTATTAATTTTATGTGTGAAATTGAGATATGATATATTACTAGAAAAAAATTAAACAAATATTAACTCAATTTTTTTAATAGAATTTTCATTATTAGTATTTTTAAATGTTAAATTCTTTTTTCTCACACACACACAAATATATATACTCATAAAGGGTCTGATATGTTGTTGATGCCAGTATGGAACTTAAGGCCTCATCCAGTAATTCAAAGTGGATTTGATAATTCCTATTCTTCCGAGTGTCGTTATCGTATCAAGGAATAATCATTGCAGAATCACTTATTATAGCCGACATGTCTTTCGCAAAGTGTTTTGACCCCTTTTTAGAATGTTATCAAAAAAAGCAAAAAAGTGAGTTATCCGATTCCTTTGCTAAGACCAAACATGGTTTGGATGAGACCTATAATAATGAGTTAAATAACTAAATGAGACAAGACATGCAAAAGCAACTTCATTTGTTAATGACTTGTGAGTTGATAGTCTCATTAAATCACATTCAACAAAATTGCTCATCTATGCATTTTAAAGGCAATGTTGAGAGTGTCTATAAAACTATATATGACTCAAGAGACTTATAGATAGAGAATCATTCAACACATTTTCTTAATTATAGTAATAAACCTAATTGCTTAGGTTCTTGAATCTTGGATCAACAGATGTACGTAGTTATAATATTTTTGAACAATATATTGCATCATATTCATATGGCCAACATATACTTATAATATTTATATTAACAAATCAATTTTTCTTAGACAGACTAAAAATTAAACTATTGGGAGCAATTCTAATAAGCAGCAATTTTTTCTTACAAGTATATAACTCAAATTTTTAATATTGATGGGAATTAGTTTTTGTATAATTAATGTGATTAGACATGAGTAGTGAAAGAGAAAGTTGTTAGCATTAGTTAGTTACACCGGCCGGTGATTTTAGGGAGTAAAGAGCCACAATTTAAAATGTTTAACACACAATTATATATATATATATATATATATATATGTAATCTTTCATCAAAATGTTTTTCGAGAACCTTCAGTTTTGCTTCTTTCTTTTGTCATTTTCATTTATTTTTAAGACTCTTTAAATTGAAGAAAATTACGTTCCCTACTACTTTATGGATAAAAGTTCAATTTGTTTTGGAAATAAAAAGTAGTTAGAAGGTAAATCAATCAATGAAACAGTTTGTTTATCACATAAAAGTAGAACGAGAAAGAATAAACAAATATATGGGACTCCGTGATTCCAGCAGTTATATTAGATGGCTAAAAATATTAAACCATAGTATTAAATTTAAATTATATATTTAAATATAATCAATCAAGATTTAATATCATGTAATCATTTAAAAATTATATAATTTTTTAAAAAAGTCATCTACTTTTTGATATTAAAAATTTATTTTTCATATATGATATAAGATGTTCTTTCATATAATATGTATTTTAGCTTCCTTAATATATATAAAGGAAGTGGAATTTGGAAATACTGTTGAAACAGACAAGAGCATAGGAAACAACATATCAAACAAGATATTGGATTGATTTTATTCCAGTTGCTTTGTTGGTATTAGTGGATTATCACAAAAACAAAAATTGAAACTAAAAGGAAAAGTAAAAAAAAAAAAAAAAGATGATCAACTTTTTAATAATTAGTTAGATAAAAAGTAAGAAAATTTAAATGTAACATTAAATAATTTTTATATCATTTTAATATAATGTAGAAGAAAATAAGTAAATGGGTCATTTTAATAAATTTTCTCTCATTTTCTTGCCCTAAGAAAAGAAATTTTTCGTGAAACCGTAGGAAATGGTATGTTTACTTTTTTCATGCCATTTTTTCAATTTCAACCAAACAAAACCTAACTTCATTCAATCTGACACTCCATTGCATATAGAATTAATGTGCATCCTTAATTTATACACATTACACAGTATAATTCTAAGAAACTGAAATTGGGAAAAAGCAATATAAACACTAAACATATAAATGGAAAACAAAAGTAATGTACGGTATAAATATCTACTGAAACCCTTCATATTATTGCTACTTTTCTACAAAGTGTTCTATCATGTATGTCATATTGATGATGGTTTTGTACCTATGTGCTTTTCTAGTACACAACCCTTCCCCCCACCCCCACAAATAAAATAAAGACCAAATCCAAGCAAAATCTAACTCTCAATATTATTGTTAGAGATAATTCTTGTCCAACATTGCTAATGGCCATAGAATGAGGCAAAATTGTACAAATCTAGCTGATGTGGCAGCTGCAGCAGCAGAGGCAGAGGGGTTCTTGGGCACAGGTACTGAACCAAATACATTTGCACCACTTGTGTTTGTTGTGTTCAAGACTGATGAACTAATACTGCAATTTTAAGCATCACATATTATGAGATTTTGTCACAAATTTTGACCAAAAAAAAAAAAAAGAGAGAAAGAAGATATGGTTAAAGATGGTCACCTAGTGGATGCATATTGACATGCCCCAGTACCTACAATGCAACACATTAATAATAAAAATTTCTAATCAACCAAGTCTTTTTATATATAAGAATCAAACATAACTACTAGGAGTTTAAAATAATGCAGACACATCACTGTTCAACCAATTAAGCTAGGCATCTTTATGACGAGTCAAGTTTTTTGATATTAGGATAATGCTACTTATACAATATATGATCATAAATTAATGTATTAGACGACATTTTAAGTCAAGGGTCTTTATTAAAATTAAAAGTATACATATTAGTTATTTTACACATAATGTTTTGAAAAACAAATTGTGATAAATAGGATAGGCTTACCTTTGATATTGACAAGATATACGAGGCTTTTGAGATAGTTCTCTAATAAAGTAGAAAAAGAAAAAAAGCTTGACTTCTGGCATCACTCAGTGGCACTTTTTTAGTTCCTATGTATCACCCCAAGGCACTTTCAGAGTCTATTCAAAGATTGCAGTAAAATATTTCCTTAAAAAAGATGCAGTGAAAGCTTATTTTATTTTTTCACTTTCAGAGTCTATTCAAAGATTGCAGTAAAATATCTCCTTAAAAAAGCAGTGAAAGCTTATTTTATTTTTCTGTGTCTGTGTAGAATGGAACCCAAGAATCCATCACAGGTGTAGTTCTGATCTCCAATCAAAGGCCACTGAGTTTTCACTTTGATTTCCAGCAGAGTAGTACTACTACTAGTGCTAGTCTTCTTGGCTTGTTGCACATTTTGATCTGTGTCTCTTATTCTTAAATTAAAATAGTCACCTAGCCTAAACCTTTAACGTGCTGTTAAGGGCCTACCTAGTTATTATTAAAATGTCACTTTAATTTTACTATTCCTTATTTGTTAACTTCCATCTCTTCAGGAAATGGTAAAATTATAATTTTGTTGTGCACCATTTTCTATGCAAAACTTTGAAAATAAGAAATAAAACAAGAAACAAATACAGTATATGTACAGTAAAATGCTTACACTATTAACTAATCAAAATCATGATAGGTACAACTTTTTAAAAAATTATCATAAAAATCAATAAACTTATCGTATATCAAAAATCAATAAATTTATCATATATGATATATGATAAGTTGTGATTATATGACATTGTGAAAACACTTTACACTGTTATTACATAAGCTATTTATTTATACGAAAAATAGTATTTTCATAATTATTTGAAATATTATTTTCTCAAATCAAACAAAACAATTCCAATAGTCTTCTAAGGAGTAAAGTCATAACATTAAGAATCATAGCAGTAGAAGCCCTACTTGGATTGGTGCTAGTGATGACAGCAGCTCCACCAAAATTGCAGCTATTAGGAACAGGATTCTTCTGATAATACTTATTGAAGGCATAAGAAGCATGGTCTCTGACAGAGTTTGGGAAGTAGCAGCTCCCACCAGGTTGAATTGCAGAACAATCAGTGCCACCATATCCACAAGCATAGTCCAATCCCACTTGTAAGGCTCTTTGTGAGGATGTTGGGCTTGCAGTGCACCAGCTTGCACCTGAAGAGGACACTGGAGAGTTGTTTGGCATGGTAGGAGTTGTGATTGGGAGTGTGGAGGCTGGAGAGACTGTATCAGGGTTGGAATTAGGATTCAGGATTGGATTTGTTGAAGTGATGGGAACTAAGTTGGGAATTGTAGTGATTGGTGTGGTGATGTCCCTTTGAGTGGTGGACTTTGAGACTGTAAATTCATGTTGTTTCTCTTCATTATGCCTTAGTCCATTCATATGTCCTGCTGCTTCCTTCTGTGTCCTACTTGAACCTGTGTTTGAAATAACAATTTAGAAGTAAGGTTCTGTATGATTATTATTACATTATTTTATGTCCATAAGTATGTGCATCTCCAGTAGTGTATCATCTCTTTAGTTCATAACTTTGGTGAGTCCTATTGTGTCAGATCAGAATTAAGAATTTCAACAACTGTTTATTGGTATAAAACAATTTAAAAAATTGAAAATAGGTCTCATATATTACTCCACACTTTTATACTTTATGCTAGAAAAAAGATATTTTAACATTAAGAACTGATTCTTTAAAGGGGGTAAAAGTGCTATAGATGGATTGAAATTGTTCCTATAGCATTCAATTTGGCATGAAATAAAAATTGTCCTATTCAAAATTTTGCATAATTGCATTGAAACTAATTATTATGCCCTTTACCCTTATTGTTTTAAAAGCCCACATGTTATATGACAGTGAATCTAGAAAAGCCACGAGAGACAAGTAGGGTATCTTTTACATTGAGACATGAGCCAAAAAAGTTGGGCCCTTGCATCTTTTCAGGAAACGGTGGAACTGAAGAAAGATTGAACACAACAACTACATGTGAAACTGCAGTTCTTATATTAGCCTAAATTACGGTATGGAATACAACTCTATATGATTGATTGCAAGAAATGGTTGAAATTCAGCTACACAAGCCATGTAAAATAACCAACCGAACTACTATAAGGACACAGCATTTTAAACTATCATTGTTATTACTACTTTAAAAAGTAATTAATGAATAGAATAAAGTGCGCAATTGGTACACATAATGAACATGATGGAGGGACAAATAAATTTGGAAATGATCATTGCACTCAACTGGTCCAACATGTATATTTATTCAACTTGAACAACAACAAAAGGGAAAAAAAAAGAATAAAGCAATTGAGATGCCAAACTCAGGTGCAGGAAAATGCATCTTGGGGTTACAGAATTCAAAAACATATCTTGGTGGTCCAAATAATCTATGACTAAAAGTGAAAAGCAGATAATAATATGCCAAAAAAAATATAAAGAATACAAAAGGAGGTAATTCTAGAAACTGAAGAAAATGAGAAACATAGAGTGAGAGCATTGAGAAGCATCATCTTAAACCAGAAGCAACTTGGTTATATATATAAGTATATATCCATAGCAGAATAGATATGAGGGAGGAAAATGGACAAAAGTGAAGAAGCACACATAGCCAAAGAAATATAAAAGGAAATTTACCTGAACAAAGGAAATGACCAAATACAAGAAGTAGCACATAGTAATATACACTTCTTTTCATCTTCTGTCTTGTTTTTCTTCTGCTTTGGTACTACTTCCTCTTTCTTACTTCTTCTTCAATGTGGTTCCCAAATAACACTTGTTCTTCCCTTGCAACAGCTAGAGAGAAATGAAGATATCATAAACTAGAGATGGTGGTGCTATTTGGAGAAAAAGGTCTTTCGTGTGCTAGTCATCATGTGAATAAAAATACATGCATATTTATATACTATGTGAAGTGCGTGAGAAACAAAGAAAGAGAGGGTTTGAGAAAGGAGACATTGTGTGTAGGAGGGTGCAAGCAAGAAGAGAGGGAGGGGAAAAGGTGGGGCAGAGGGTTGAAAACAAAGTAATAAAGGAGGAATGGAATTGTTTGGAATTTAGGCTCAATATGTGGGATGATTAGTGATCATTGTAATGATGATGCTGATGTGTGAGTTGCCTTTCTCTATTATATGCTTCTCTTTTTACTGTTTTATAGGACTTATTATTATTGTTAGTGTTATTATTATTATTCTTTTCCTTTGCTTTCTTTTCTTTTTCTTTCCCCTTTATTGTGTGGCAGAATATAAAACTTGTCTAATATGTTAGTTAATAACTTGGCACTCTGCTTGATGATAAACCAATAATATGATGTATAAATCAAATAAATTATTGTGTGTCTCTTCAATTATGCAAGGGTTTAAACTGCAAGTGGCGTTTTTGCAATTAATGATCTATTATTACAATAAGCGAGTTCGTTCTATTATTGTTTTGCCCTTCAAAGTTACATTTATGAATAAGCTCTCCGTTTGATCCTTGTAGTTGAGATGGTTCTAATTTTAATCGAAGTCATTGCTTTTGTTATTTGGTTTTGCTACCATTTTTTTAAAAAATTCACTTTAAGTGATTCCATGTTTGTTGTAACCATAAGCATGCTACTCGTGTAATAGTCGCAATTTGTTCCTCGGATAAGTCAAATCTCTGAACTTTTGTTTTTGGTGAATCAAATCTCTTTGAACTGACCCAAGTGTAATAGTCACTAATTCCCTCTGCCTAACTTAGTTATGAACAGCTCAGAATCAATCTCCACCACGCAAACTTACAAACATGGATCATGTCATACCTAGAAGAACGTGCCAAGATTGGTGTAGGTATTACTTCGCTTAATTGCATATTTTGTCCATGTAATTTGAATTGTACTGGATGTGGTTTATATTATTACCAATTTCAATCAAATAAATTATTAGTTCAAGAGATACTTAGATTTGGTATCTTAAAGGAAGGTCTCATTTTCAAGTTTTGAGTATTATAAATGTAAAAATTATAATTAGAAAAGAAATTTCAATAAAAATAATTATTTAAATTTTCAAGCAAAGATTATTCAATTTCGTATATGAATCCAATAACTACATTATTTAAGAATATCTATGCATCATAGTCCTCTAATAATTGTACTTTTCTCCCAACTTTACCAACATTAATATATTTTATATGGAGCAAAGTTCAAGAAGTGCCTTTATTAAGAACTAGGAGGAGCCCATGATTATATTATCCCCTTAGGTGTCTTTCAAATTCAATTGGTCTAAAGTGCAGATTAGGAAACGATCTTTGGATGGTCACCTTTGGGTGAACTTTCACCAACTCAAATCAATTCAATTTCTATCCATACCCAGATGGTGAGATGATGGTCCACTCAGGAGAAGGTAAAATTTCTTCAAATTATAATGGCAATAAAAAGCTAAACACATGGAAGTTCTCTGTAGTCTCTTTCACTTACATGTAGGACAAACTAGGGGTATCAATAGTCTCTTTCACTTCTCTGCCGACCAGCTACCTAGCTACGATTGTTGAAGTTACTACTTTGGCCCCTCTCTAATTTAGATTGTGTGTGATTTTAGTTTTTTTTATTTGTTTTTGTTTTAACTAATTAAGTCCCTCTATGTTTAAAATTAAGCGAATTTAGTCCTTTTTGTTGATTTTCTTTGATTTAAAATTTTCAAATTATTATTTTTTATAAAATATTTGGAAGTTTATGATAGTTTTAAGATATGGATAATTTTGAAAATGATTTAGTGAAAGTTGACTATCTGCACTTTAAACCAATTGAATTTAAAAGACACCTATGGGATAATACAATCATAGGTCCCTCTTTTTCTTTTATTTCTAACAAGTACCCTCTTTGAAAAGCAAATTTGTTCAAGATACATTAAAAATTTAAATGGGGTAAATCTCTCAGTGATGATTCAAACCTTAGTGTTTCATATTGTGAAGGATTAATCCTTCCAATTAAGTATTTGAAATTTAAATTTAATAACTATTTAAAAAACATTATTCAAATTATTCCATTTGATAATTAAATAAAGTAACAATTACCAACAGTCTAGCTATTGGCAACTATCATCGTAAATTCTCTGCAGTAATTAACAGACGCCAAGCTATTATGTGACACTCCAGTCATCTAGTGTAATTTAAACTCAGTCAATTATTCCTTAAAAATAATTACTTGGTTTCAATTGATTGTTTAAAAGAAAATAAAACAAACCCTTGCTCAAGTTTTAGTTAGTATTGTAGTACTTAATAAAAAAAATCATATATAGCAATGGCATTGTTGAAAATAGGATTTAATGTTCATATCACAGCCTCAGCCTACTTCCATGGAATGAATCCTTAGGTCACTAACACTATACCTGGTCACAATAATTGGCTTGTTTTAAGAGCCAGCTGGCCAGCCACGAGGTCACATGATGGGAAGAAACTGATGAAAGTACTTCCGTGACTCTTGTTTGAGGAGATGTTTGATTAACATCAATATCCATCTATCCTTTTCAAATCCCCATTTTCTTGTTGCAAAGTGTACAGTGATCAGCACCAAATACATCCTTTCGGCTACATAGTAACATAGAAGCTTAAGTTGGTGCATTACGACAAGAAACTTAACAGAATCCCAAAAGAATGATTAGCTTTTAGGATGGGGTTAGCAATACCATCCCCACCACAAATTATTGGTTTAATTTTGGGTTAATCTCAATGCCTAACTCAGACTAACTTAACCTCATTAAATTCATAATTGCTACGATTCACGCCTTATCATCATATGGAGAGGTTGGACTAGTCCACTTTTCCGTAGGTTATATATTTACTTATGCAACCTTAATTGCCTCCACATTCAGAGGAGTACGTTTATGTTTCTTCTTTACTTCTTTACGAATATAATATATTTTTTGGGCATTTCTAACTACATGTTAGCCTTATCCTTGCACCTTGAAAATAACAATTTTGTTGGGTTGAAAAAGTATATTCCTCTTGCCCTTGCACCAATGAGATATTACCGTAAAATACACCTATCTTAAGAAAACGAAACTAATGCAAAATAAGGACTACAGAAGACAGGTTCTCAAAAAGATGTACAATTGAATTAACGCTCATGCATCTGAATGAACATAACACCATAATTCACCTAAACCTACTAAAATAATCCCGTATACAAAAGAGGGAAGAAAAAACAAGCAGGATGTACAGTATTAGTTATTGTGCTGCCAAAATGGATGCAACTGCTTGGATGGCAAATCTTGAAAATCACCTGGCTGCTGATGTCCTTCCAAAACCCGTGTCTCAGAATGATGAAGGTTGTTGTGTTGCCAAAAGGGATGCATCTGCTTGGATGGCAAATCTTGAAAATCACCTGGCTGCTGATATTCTTCCAAAACCCGTGTCTCAGAATGATGAAGGTCAGAATATCCAGGAGTAGCATACTGTGACTGGGTTCTCTCTGGGATAAACGAAGATCTTGGCTCGGCTCCATAATCCCAATGAGAAAAGCTACCATGCTGGTTAGAAGAATGACAATATAAACCATTAACCCAAGTTATGAAATAATAGAAGACTTTACTAGTGTATAATGTGTCAAGGGTAATGCTCACACTTTGGAAATAACTCATCCATTAGATGTTAAGAAACGTTGGATGTTATGGCTTAGGATAGGTTCAGAGAGGAAGCATATGCAGATCAACAATAGCTAACTTTACATGTCATTTTCTCATAACACACAAACGTACTATAGTCAATAGCAATATAGCATTAGCATCCATTGTTAAAGTACACTGTGATTATCACCAAATTAACAGCTTTGTATAGAAAAGATAGTTCTTTCTTGGAAAAAAAAATACAACTTACCTGTTGAATAGAGCTTATGTTACGTCCACCATTATACTGAGAAGGTAAAATCTCATTAAAGTTACTTGAAGGCATCATATGACCAGGAGATGGATTAGACAGAAAGCTTCCAGAACTAAAAATGGAAGAGCCAAGATTTCCATAGCCAAATGCATCTCTGGCAGCGGCAGGAGGCAATCTATTTGTAAGGAATTCATTTCTATTTTGCAGAAGATTGTACTTCATGTCTGCTGGAGATTGATTGTATACAGTATTGCCTGAAAATATGGTTGTATTGTATGGCCTATTCTGGGGCAGGGAAAGATATCCTTTTGTGTCAGGCAATTGATGAAAGTGTGTTGAGGAATGCACTGTAGGATCCCGGTGAAGTGCAGATCTCATAGGTAGAGGAAAGGCACCTGGCTCCATGACCTGCATGGTTCAACAACAGTCAAGAACATCAATGACTAACTATTAGGTCCAATTTATCAATATAACACAGTTGAGGGCATTGATTTGGTGCCTTTAAACCTCAAGTAAATGATACTAATGCACTTCCCTTCAATGTTAACTCTTATTCTTTTGGCATTTCATATCTATCTACATTAAGACAATACAATGAGTTATACATGGTTATAAGATTGAAGCAATGATCATAGGATGTTTGATGAATCAGGTATTTAACCACATCATAATGAACTTGTTACCAGGTTTAAGCTTAAATATGTAAACAACTTCACATTAATATAGCCCAATTTCTGCTTGCAATAAAAGCCTGTGTTCCACTAGAGAAGCTGCTTCCCACTAACTCATGATCAGACTAAATCAATGCAGATACCACTTTGCTGGTAAAGGACCACAAGAAAGAACTACACAACTTAATATATAGGTGTATCCAGGAAACCCAGCATGCATTTCGCCTCATCCATTTTTTATTGATAAAGGGTATGTGAGCATCAAGACAATAATACAGTAATCGGATTAATAAGAAATATTGAAATCAAAACTTTGGGAGATCATTAGCTTCTAAGTAGCCAGGTGCACAACAGAATCTAAGACTTGCACCATCTCTTTCCGGTTATTTTTTCTACCAACAATTTGGTAGTGATATATACATCATTAGTTGCCTATTCCTACCAAATAATTAATGAGTAACAGGGTACAGAATACAGACGACTAGATACCTTAGACATGGAGATGGCAGGATTGCTTATGGATGAAACTGCATTACTGTGTCTTGCAGGTTGTGATTGTGACATGAGCAACGCCAACACATCACCAGGTATTGAATTTGAGTCAGCATACTGCGTCAAGGTAAATAAAAGCAAATCTCAATTGTATACTATGTAGCACTTGAACGTTTAAAAGAAAGCATGAATAGGTAATTAGCTATTAAAGAACGGAATCATAGGTCATGGGCATAGATTCATTTCAAGTAGGAAGCCCATCAATATCAATAAGAAAACCAAGCTAAAGAACTTAAGTGTGAAAGTTCACCAATTCTCTTGGAAAATTCAAATGGTTTCCACTCTGCAACCCTGGCTGCTTCAATGGCAGTGAAGTATTCTCCCAGTATGATTTTTGCAATCTAGGATCTGATACAGATGCCTTGATGTTGTGTTCATTCTCAAGAGTTTCCTCAGGAACAATATGCTTCACAAACCATTGCTTATTAGATGAAAGGATGTCACTGTTTTGATCACCTGCTGCTCCTCTAAGAGCATCAAATCCATGCCGCTTATCACTCTGGTAAACAGAACTAATGCATAGACAAAAAAATAATAAAATGAGTTGTGCAATAGTCAAAAACAGACTATATCAGAAGTTGGAAATGAAAAAGAAATATAAAAAAATGCCTTGCATCCAGGAACTGAGCCGAAGAATCATCTACAGCTTCAGACTTCTCTTCCATATAACTTTTTGAAAGATGATTAGAATTAAGGACAGAACATGCAGCACTGCTGCTATTATATGTACCAAAACTCAAATGTGAACAGTCAGCACCTAAGGCTTGTAAATGAATTGGAATAACCACTGCAGGATCATCTTCAAATGTTGGCACTTTCTGTTTGGATTCTCCTATACTTAGCTGCTGGAAAATTGAAGCAGCTGATGACACATCTACAAAGACATCACCAGTAAATTTGTTTGAATGATCTTCATAGAATAATGACAATCCATTACCAGCACTTGAGAAAAAATGGTGAAAATATAATAAATAGATATGATGTGAGACCTATGTTTTTCCATGTATTAAGAATGAATAAAGCAGCATATCCAAAAAAATTGTTTCTACATTGCCTTTTACAGATTCTGATTAAAAAACAAGACACCTCTCTACAAAACTTGTGTGAAGATTATACAGAAGTGAGGAATTATAATCATCATCAATAAAAACATTCACATTTCAAATATTCATAAATCTATTTTCTTCCCTATGAGTTCTAGTCTCAATTATAATACTAGTTTTTACTGTTCATATGTTATGATTTGAATATACCACACCAATTCGTTATGTATGGATGATGAGATTCCATTGATACAGAGCTACTCGTTCTTTTTTCTCTGACAGATGGTCAGAACTTCATCTGGGTTCGAATCCTACTGAGAGGTCTACTAGAGATCAGAAATTGTTGAAGAAAGAACAAAAGAAACAT
>PYAF01005246.1:2680850-2705246 GCA_007407185.1 Glycine tomentella | reverse complement strand
TCACAGCAATTCAGCATGGATATCGATGTGGGAGAAAAATCCCAATTTACCTAGGGTTTGAACCCACTCTGTTACCATGATAGAGTCAGTGCGAGAGAGAGAAATCATAACTGTATTACTATGATTCTGTTATCAGTTACAACAAGGAAGGCTATCTAAATATAGACAGGCCTAAGTAACTATATTACAGGAAAACTAATAGCCTAGATGTATTCTCTAACAAAGATATACTTTACAAATTTACAATCCAATTCTAATTCACTAACTGATAACAACAAACGACAATGCAAAGATGTTTTAATTTTTAGTACTTGAATATAAAGGTTTTAACACTGAATTCATTGTCATAAGGAAAGATACGTGGATACTCAGTTAAACACTTAATAATTTGTGATAAAAATATCACTCCCAAATTCCAATTCTCCAATAAAACAAAAAAACCAATTAATAAAACAACCAAACCACCTCGCTAGTGGAGTCAACTACAAGAATCAAATGCCATTATGGCACCACTGGGTTCTGTCGAAAACCAAAGTATCAATAAACCCATTGAGGGCAAGGTCTTTTTAATGGTTTCTCCTAAAGTTATTTTCAGTCTTTCTCCACCTCTTTTTAATCTAACAATATTGAAATAAGTATAGAAACTTCAAAATAGTATTTGACACATGTCAAACACAACACTTCTAGCCTCATTCTACAAATTTTTACACTTACATTTCAGAAATTTATATTCCAACACATGGGAATACATTGGTAATAAGATAATTGATAACATTTTAGCACGTTGAAAACATAAATTTATGCTAACTTTCAAAACATTGATTCTCAAATTTGATTTAGGATTATTGTTTAAATGTTAATTTCATACTAATTTTATAGTTGTACAATAACCATGTATCCTATAATTTTAAAATTTGTTGTTTTCCAATTTCCTTATTGTATTGTATGTGTAATATTGAATTTGTACTTACTAGATAATATTCCATTTTATCCTTTTTTTTTCTTGGAACCATTACTGGCCTTCTCTTCACATGACCAAACCACCTGTTTGTAATAACCATAATCTCAATAGTGTCACTCTAACTTACATTTGAAACTTGGTATTTCTATCCCATGTCCCTCCTCATTTTCTTCTAATCTATTTCTACCAAAACAAACAAGTTAAAAAGAATGTACAAGAACTCAACATACAGTAAAAAAAGAGGACAAGATGCAGACAAACATGTCATGACAATTCAAAAACATCTAATTTGGTTTCAGATAAAAATTTCATAAAGTATAAATATTAAGTTATAACAATCTTTGGACATACAAACCCAAGATCAAGGCTTCATAAATCAGTATAATGATGCATACTCAAAACCAGCTAAATCATCATTCACCATAAAAAAGATGTCATGCAATTTGCAATCATGGCTTATGTTTACTAGCTCAATAAAGAAGTTGATTACCCTAAATCTCATTTCAGCATAGCTCCACCATAAAGAAGACTTGTCCAATGTTGCAATCATTGTTTCTATTATAGCACAATAGAGAAGTTATTCTAAATCTAAAACCTCAGTAACACTACTTACCTTCATCATGCTCATAAGAACTACAATGATCAGAGGAATGAGATCGTAGTCCAGTGTTGCTGCTCAAAACAGTATGTTCTCTAGATATAGAAGCAGATTCATTTTTTTCAAAAGCATCATTATCACAAGCAACATCCCCCCATGAAACTGGGGCTGTGTCTAATTCACAGTTCCTGTGTAAAGCAATTGCATTTACATGCAAGCTAGGATGATCAAATGGCCCATTGGCATTAGAAGAAGCAGACATGTTTAGTTCCTGCGCATTTCTAGCAATTGGTTGTTCAGTTGCTGGCCACTCATCATGAAAAACTTGTTGCTCAGAATGGTTTTGACTGGGAAGCTGTAAGCTTGACTCTGAATTTCCACATGCAGAAACTCCTGAGGTATTACAGTTATGTGAAACAGTGCCTTGTGACGATGTTATACCCATTCTTACAATGTCTGCCATTGAAAGACATCCTTTGCTCATTCCTGTCATTGAGGGTTCAGGTCCTAGAGAGGCTTGAGCAGAATCTAGTACGGAATGTCTTGTTATTAGTGACTGTCTTCCATTATCAATACCAAAATAATCACTGCATTAAATTGTTAAAAAAGACATACGAAGTATAGTTAGAAATTTTATTTAGAAAATTAATCACTTACAGCAACATTCTAATGCATGTGATATCAATGGCAGTAAGACTTGAGCATTTGACGGGTCAAAACAATCCTTAGGCATCAAGGCCATGGAAAGTATTTACAGGCATGTTATAGGTAGAGAAAGAAATACATAAGACTTAAACCATGTGAAATGCAAAGGATAAAGAGAAGGTAAAGTCTTAGTCATAAAACAATATAACAAGGAAAGGGGTAGGAGTCACAGTCACAAGCTATTTAATGGACACATATTTTATTACCCTCCGATAAGCATAAGACTAAACACCAGAGACTAGACGAGGGTCAATTTTATACCTTCTATGCATCAAGTCAATTGCATACAGTTGAGCTGCTATTGCAGCTGTGCATCACATCATGGCCCTGTGCCACTATAGTTTAACATTCATGATTTCTATTCACACCTATCACAGCCATTATTGTCCCAAAATAGTGAGTATGGAGTGTGACAGGGTGTTCAACGCCTTCCCGACCCTCAAAACTATTGTTTAGGGGTGTTTTAGGTGAGCAATCTTGTAATTTTCTCCCACACCTTTCGTGGACTCAAAGGCTTCAGAATGAAACCCTTCTTTCGCACTCTCAATTGCACACCATCTCTTTGGATAGACCCCTGTCATTCTTCGGTTCTCTAGCATTTTCCTGTGTCATGGTGGTTTTCCACTAACCCATGATTACTGTCTCCTTTCCTTTGGTAATGCTCTATTCTGTTATCTCTCCCTATGACTATGCTCGATAAGTTCTCAGTTCCCAACACTTCTCCAGCAACATTTTGTAGTTTCTGGCCAACCTCATAACAGCTCCCTGTTTTCTCTCAACATGACAGTGCTTAGTTGGTTGTTCTCTGTTTGAGACTCTCCTGACCTTTCTTTTGCTTTGTTCTCTGTTCTCTTTTGAATTATGAACAATTTTTAATTTTGGGTTGGATTTTTGTGATTCTTCTGCCCATTTATATATGAACATTATTAACTATCTAATTTGTATATCAAAACCACTGTCGAAACATCCTCAAATCTATACCAATAAAGCAACACATGGATTGTCTCGTGCAATAAACTGAGAGGGACAGCAAGCCACACTATCAACAGTAACAATTTGTATTCACATAAGCTAGATTGCATGAAAAAACTCACCTTTTTGTACTTTTCCTCACAGCATGAGTTGTGGGAGCCATAACTGAAGCACCTACTGACCCACCCTCCCCCTTGTCATTGACTTTACCATTCTCTGACATTAAGTTACACATATTTGACAAGGTTAAGGCAATGCAATAGTAAAAACCCACGTCAATATACTAGCAGCATGTACCAGAAATTGCATCATGTTCCACAATCAAAGAAGATACCATTATAAGTTTCACGTGTTAATCCACTTGGCACAACCCTGTAATCACTGCCTGTGCCAGTTTTGCCTCCATGAATCAACCCTCCATTATTACCGCTAATCCTTGAATTGAATGCCCCCTTCATTTATAGTTTTGAAAAGCAAACAGATTATTCATCCTGTAATCAGTTCAACCTTATCGGCTTATCTCAATGTTAATGGACAATGTCATATGAGGAATACCTCTCTTCTCCTTTCACGTTTACTTTTCACTTCATGAAATGTATCTGCAATTAAGATATTGGAAACTAGCAATTGTAAGGACATATAAATCTTCACAAGAATTCATATTTCACAAACCATAATACTCTGAGAAAGATTTTTACACGGTCACTTAGTGTAGATATGACATTTAAAATAAATAAATAAATATAAAATGATTATGATAATTATTAAAAGTCCATGTCAGTCTAGTTGGATAACAGTGTAAAAACTAAAAACTTTATCGTATCAATGTATCATATAAGAAGGCTTCTTATGCTGTCATTCAATAATAACAAAATTCTGACAATAGGTTTTTTTGACCATTATAACTTATAACTACCTTAAATTTATAAGGTTAAATTAGTTTTTTTTCCTCTAATTTATTATTTTGATTCAATTTAGTCCTCTATTATTTTTTTGTTCAATTTGGTCCTCCTCATCCATTCTGTCAAAATTGTTAACGGTGGATTCTACGTGTCCTTCCCTTAAGTGGGCACATGGACACAAACTTGACGGCGATGACCAAATTGAACCCTTTTAAAAGATTAAAGGACCCAATCGAACCAAAATAATAAATTAGGGGAAAAAAAACTAACATAACCAAGTTATAACTATGATAATTTCTGATTGATTGACAATGTAATTGTTCCACTATTGGTATACAGAAATTAAATTTAATAAATAAATAAAAAGAGTCTAATTTTCATGGCATGATAATACATTGTGTTGTGGAAATAATAGTTGGGCCTTATTGCAAGGCCCAGTTGATGTCAAAAAGATAGCGCGTTCAACTAATTCATTGAACGTGGACCATGACTGAGTCATGGTTGGCAGTTGAGAATGCGCGAGTGGAAGCCGGTATTCTCGGAGGCAGTTTGTGCAACAATTGCAAGCCGGGTTCATACGGGAAATTCAATACACCACCTGGCTTTCAAATGTCGTGATGGTTCGTAAACCAAACGGGAAATGGAGAGTATGCACGGACTACACAGATTTGAATAAAACATGCCCGAAGGACGCATATCCCATGCCGAATATAGACCAGCTGGTAGATAACTCTTCCGGATACAAAATTCTATCATTCATGGACGCATTTTCCGGATACAATCAAATTGCAATGCACCCGGAGGATCAGGAGAAAACGGCATTTATTGGCGACAGGGCCAATTACTGTTATAACGTAATGCCGTTTGGGTTAAAAAAGCTGGGGCCACGTATCAGAGAATGATGAACACTGTGTTCGAGCTGCAGCTTGGCCGCAACATCGAGGTCTACATTGATGATATGATAGTCAAGACTGCAGAAATCAGCAAGCACTTAGTAGACCTGGAGGAAACGTTTAGCCGGTTACGAAAATATAACATTCGTTTAAACCCTTTGAAATGCACCTTTGGAGTCGGAGCAGGAAAATTCTTGGGGTTTATGCTGACACACAGAGGAATAGAGGCTAACCCGGATAAGTGCCGAGCTATGTTGGATATGCAATTTCCGACTAGCAAAAAGGAGATACAGCAACTAACAGGAAGGATTGTTGCGTTGACATGCTTTATGCCGAAGTTGGCAGAAAAAACCCTTCCATTTTTCAAAATGTTGAAGAAGCAAGCTTTAATACAATGGAATACAGAGTGTGAAGATGCATTCACCCAAATGAAAAAGTCCTTGGCTTCCCCCCTGTTCTGTCGAAGCCGGAGCCAGGAGAAGTGTTGATCATGTACTTATCAGTAGGCGACGAGGCCGTTAGCGCGGTGTTGGTTCGGGAGGTCGACGCAATCCAGAAGCCAATATACTTCGTAAGTCGGGCTCTGCGTGACTCCGAGTTGCGATATCAGAAGCTAGAGAAGCTGGCATTTGCGTTGATCATATCCGCGAAAAAGCTGCGCCCTTATTTCCAAAGCCACACCACACCATTGTGATTCGAACGAATCAACCACTTCGACAGGTGCTGCACAAGCCAGATTTGGCAGGAAGGATGACTAACTGGGCGGTTCAACTTTCCAAGTTCGATTTGAAATTCGAAGCCCGACATACCATTAAATCCCAAGCATTGGTAGATTTCGTCAGAGAGCTTACTCCTCACACCTCGGGAATAGAAAACTGGTGGAAATTGTACGTAGACGGCTCATCTAACAGGAAAGGAAGCGGCGCCGGAATCATAATTGAGAACCCGGATGGAGTAGCTACAGAGTTCTCCCTACAGCTCAATTTTCCGACGTCAAATAATCAAGCCGAGTACGAAGCACTAATTGCAGGGTTACTACAGGCAAAAGAGCAGGAAGCCGAAAAGGTGAAGGTGTTCACAGATTCACAATTGGAGGCAGCTCAGATTGATGGTCGCTATCAAGTAAAAGGGCCCCTATTATCCAAATATTTGGGACGAGTAAAAGAGGTCATCGCTGAATTTGACGAGGTGGAGGTCAATCACATCCCTCGGGAAGACAACACCAGGGCAGACATCTTGTCGAAATTGGCCAGTACCAAGAGCCCCGGGAATAATCGTACTGTGGTCCAACAACAAATATCGCGGCCGTCAAGCATAATGATGATCACGACGGAGCAAGATTGGAGGCGTCCAATAGTTGATTATTTAGACAAGGGTACGTTACCGGATGACAGGTTGGAAGCACACAAATTGATACGGACAGCAACCATGTATGTAATTGTCGATGGAAAGTTGTATCGAAAAGGATTGCACAGCCCAATGTTGGTTAGTATAAGTCCAGACCGGGTAGAATATGTTTTGTCCGAAATACATGAAGGCATTAACAGACAACATATGGGGGCAAGGGCGTTGGCACGGAAAGCGCTCCGAGCCGGGTACTACTGGCCAACTATGGGAGCAAATGCAGCCGACCACGTGAAAAGGTGCGAAAATTGTCAGAAGCACGCATCTCGGATATAGTCTCCGCCTGAAGAGTTACAATCCATCTCGTCGCCATGGCCATTTTTCAAGTGGGGCATGGATTTTTTGGGTCCGTTCAAACCGGTAGAAGGACAAATGCGATGGCTAATAGTCGCAGTAGATTACTTCACCAAATGGATAGAGGTTGCACCCTTGGCCACGATTACTTCGGCCCGGGTACAACGATTCTTTGAACGAAACATCATTTCAAGGTTTGGGATTCCCGGCGAGGTTATCACTGATAATGGCACTCAATTCACAGACAGAAGATTTCAAGAAATAATGGCTGATTTCCATATCCGGCATAAGTTTGCGTCGGTTGAACATCCTCAATCCAACGGACAGGCGGAGGCGGCAAACAAAGCAATACTGGAAGCTCTTCGCAAAAGAATGTACGACGCCGGATCTAATTGGGTTGAGCAGCTATATTATGTACTCTGGGGAATTCGGACTACTATCCAGTCGTCGACGGCTGAGACTCCGTTCCGAATGACTTATGGAAGCGAGGCCATGATACCAGTGGAAGTCGGACAACAGTCATGGCGACGAACACAGGTACTGCGAGAAGGTGAGGAGTCGAATAACGAATCGCTCGCATTAGAATCAGCCCTCATTGATGAATGCCGAATAGTCGCTCATGCCCGGGATCTCAAGGCCAAATAACAAATAGCACTTGCCTATAACAAGAAAGTCATTCCACGACAATTCGAACTGGCTGAGTTGGTGCTGCGGAGGGCTGACATCGGAAATAAGAATGCCCGAGATGGAAAACTCGCGGCCAACTGGGAAGGGCCGTACCGAATTGCCCATAAGCTCGACAAAGGGGCATATATGTTGGAAACCTTAGAAGGCAAGGCAATTAAGCGAACATGGAACGCGGATAAGCTCAAAAAGTATTACAGTTAATACCTGCAGTAATATGGTCAACGAGTGTGGGTTCCTCTTTTATCGAGAGTATGAATTCGGAGTCTGTGTCATCCGAGTACATATGGTTCTCTTTCATTGAGATCACACCATATAAACACGTGTGGGTTTCTCTTTTATTGAGAGTATGGACTCGGAGTCTGTGTCATCCGAGTACATATGGTTCTCTTTCATTGAGATCACACTACATAAACGAAGGGGTGCGGATTGGACTTTTATCGAAGAATATGGACTCGGAGATCGTTTCTCTTCAGTACATATGGTTCTTCATTGAGTTCGCACTACTCAGCCAAATTAGTGTTTGGAGGTCACGTTTCCGAGCACATGTTTTGAAATTTCAGCATGGATTATGTGATACCATTGTAACTCATATTTTATTTAGTCTTTACTCGGAAGATATGGTTCTGAATAAATTCATTGTAACACGGCGGTGTCAAATTTTAATGATATTCAGTTATTCAGTATCATGGTGTTTTGTATGGATTCATAGGATTCGTTTAAAACGTGATACGTCGCTCTAGATTTTATATAGCTTTGAATGATACGCTGGCCGATTCTGATCAAATCGGTAAAAGGGATACCCTTCAGCGGAGTTGTTCATAGTGAAAATCTGAGTATTGATAAAAATGAATAAAGTTTGGAAACAATTATACGCGCGTAAACAAATATCCGAATAGAACAAACGTATGTGTTCCGGGCTCAAGGCCCAACATTAATTAGTTTTTGTTCCGAGCTCAAGACCCAACATTAACAAAATTTTTACAAGTTAAAACCGGCATTCCGGTCCTTCAACCCTGAACGGTAGGTTGCTGGGTGTCGGCGGTAGGCGGCTGGTCGGCAGTGGAAGCTTCTGTATTCGGAGCAGCGGAGGTCGCCTCCCCCGTATTCACAGGCTCCTCATTGGTCGCGACGGAGGAATCTTCAGCCCCGGCGGGAGGAACCAAGTGGCCCTCATCAACATATGCCATAAAGTGCATCCCGGAAGTAGAAAGTACTACATCCGGGTTTAGGCAGCGAATTTGTTCAATGGCATTGTTGAAAGCCTCCTCGACAGCAGCAGCAAGGGTGGTCTTCATGAAGGCTAATTGACCTTCACAGGCCTGATGCTTTTCCTCGTGGGCGGCCTTCAACGAATCATGAGAAGAGGTCAGAAGGGCAACCTGTTGCTCGGCAGCCTCAAGAGAACCTTGAGCCCGGCCTAGGTCGCGTCGCAGGGACGCAACCGTGGCCTGGGACGATAGCAACTCCTCTTTAAGGTGTCGGTTCTCCGCAGCAGATTGAGCCCGCACCTTCTCGAGCCCGGATTTAGCAGAAAGGAGCTCTTCATAAATTTTCTTCTGCTCCTCTACCGCGGCCCCATACCTATAAACAAGCATGAATAAGAATACGCCAACATATAAATACACAAGTTTAAGTTAAAGATACATACCTGTCTCGCACGGTAACGAAGGCTCGCACTAAAGAGGCGCACCGAAAAGCATTCTCCTCGATGCGGACGAGCTCGGCAAGCTCATCACCACTTGGGGCACCCGCCTCAAGAAGACGAGAAGGAGGCTTGGTCAGCTTGACCAGCTCTTCGGTCACCCCCTTTCCCCATAGATTCTCGGCCACATTCCGAGAAGCGGAATGTCCGGAGGGGGCGGAAGGAGGAATGGGTGACACCCTAGTTGACGCGGCAGGGTTCACGACCGGGGCATCAGAGACCGAAACGGAAGCGGCAGTAATGCGTGGGGCCGAAGGTTTAGTCGGAATAACCTTGGCCTTCTTACTGTCGCCCTCCAAAACGGTCTGGTAGGAAGGAGGAGCACGTTTCTGCCCCCTAGGCGGCGCCGGTCGGGATGGAGGCTTTTCGACTGCTGGCCCTTTATTTCTGGCCTCGGCAGATTTGAGGTCGGTTGCCACGTTAGATGTTGATTTGGAGGCGGGAGTTGCTGGTTGACCCATGATAGCTGCAATGAGAAAGACATATTAGGAACAATGCAAGTGAAAAATGAAAATGACTTAAGTAAATGTTATTACGGCGTGTGGATGAGCGGCCGCGGAGACCGCGAATGTAATCAGCCGCATGGGGTGATCCGTAAGTGTCTATGTATTTTGAGATTACAGAAATGGAGGCGGCGTCGGAATCCGGCAATTGTTCCTCGGTAAACCGATACGAGGACCGATCCTCGCGGTAATGATCTTGGGTCCAATACAGGGGAAAACACCATTCCACCTCGCCGGATTCAAGACCAAACAGGAAAAATGGTTGTTGCCCGGGTTCGGTACCAACTTTAAAATATTTATCTTTAAAACCCCAGAAGGAGTCGGTAAATGGGATGATTAGTTTACGTTTGGTTTGACTCCGGAGAGACATCCAACCTTTGAGGGTCGGAGGTTCCCTACCGGTCCTAGGGGTATGGGGATAGAAATAATAGAAGAAGAGGGGCACAGTGCAGGGGATCCTCAGGTCGTCGCAGAACATCTCGAACGCCCGAATAAATCCCCAGCCATTAGGATGAAGTTGAGAGGGAGCTATACGGAGATGATTCAAAACTTCAACCTCGAAAGACGAAAAAGGAAAAGTAATTCCTATTTCAGAAACTACGGCTTGGTAAAAGAAGAAAAAGTTGGGATCGTTGTCTTCCCGGTAGGCACATATGGGCTCTCCCGAGCTAGGAGCCCGGATTTCATACCCGTCCTGTTTGCCTACCGGGATGGCCGCTATGTCGGTTATATCAAGGATCGAGAAAGTCCTAAGAACTTCGTGGGTGACCCAAGGGAATTTGGATGCCAAAACTGGAGCCACGTACGACTCGGACTCGGCAGACAAGGACTCATCAACAATTTCCAGTGCAACATCATCCATTATACCTACGTAAAGGAAATGAGAAAAAGTTAGCAACACATACCTGGAGGCAACACGCCAAATGCAGAAGAGGTTGAGGTCGGAGCCTCGGAGTCGCAAGGCCGGGTAGACGACCTCGGTTGTGGATTTTTGTTAGAGGTTGGAGCCTCGTGGTCGCGAGGCCCGGTAGACGACCTCGATGTTGCCTTTTTGTTAGGGGGGATAAGTATAGGATTATGCCGACACGATCCCAAGATAGATTCGACTATGTCATTAGAACCGAGGTGAATATAATGTGTAGCCTCAGAGACGCAATCTATACAATATCATACCTAACCTCCATTATATCAGCCGTGGGCGAGGAAGAAGTTTCCATATCAGCCGAGGACGAGAAGCAGGTGTCGTCCGAAGAGGAAGAGGAGAGGCCAGTAAGAGGATCAAAACGTTCTAGAATATCTAGAATTGGATGACGTTCTAGAATGACCCAGGTCCAGGCTTGGTGTGGCCCTAGGAATGATAGGGTTTGAAGGAGGCGGAAGAACACCGGTGGGGTTATGCCCACGGCGGTGATAAGGGGGTAGACGAGTGCCTTGGGAGTCTGTGGTGGCAGAAACCCTTGGCCCCCTGGAAGAGGAAGAGCCTCCAGTACGGCCACGAAGAAGGTCTTTTTGAAGTTCTTCTTCGGAAAGGGGAAAACCAAACAACCACCACCCAGCCTTGGGGGTGATGGATTTCCGTAACTCCGCTTCTTCTTCAGGAGTCATTTTCATGGTGGCCAGAAAATAAGGGAAGATAGAGAAATGGAGAAGACGAAGATGGTATGACCCTAACCACTAATGCATGTGAAATAGCAATATTCGACGCAAACAAAGAAATGAAGAAACAAAAATCAGAGAAGGAATAAGAGAAGGTACCTGGTAATGAAGCAATAAACGATGCGAAGAAGACGAACGAACGAGAAGATTCAAGGAAGTACAAAAAGAGAAAATGAAGAAAGGAAGCAGAGAAATGCGTGAGAAATGATAAAGGAAGTGAAAGAAGAAAACAGAAGTAACAGAGCAGCGGGATTTTAGAAAAATAAATTTGAAATAAGAGATAAAAACAGTAACCGCCAAAGGAAAATGAAGCGGTTTAGAGAACTGTTACCAATCAGACGAAACGACATGAGGGTACTATGGTAAAAGCCTGTTTAATGCTGGGGGCAAATGAGTAAAAGCATAAGGATTGTAATTATTACGAAAGGAATGAAACGACGTGCTCTTTAAGGCATTAATTGGCATTAATGGCAGGATCATTGACAGGCTTTTGTGTGGGGCAGGCCAATGGCCATGTGCGACAGAGGGACAGTCTACTCGGATTGGCACATTCTAGACGGTAGGACTGGGCCATTCTAGTCGGATAAATATATCCGAGTAGGACTCTATTCGGATAAAGTTAGCTGGACAAATAGGCGGGTCGTATTCCCACATGTCAGCCTTGGTAGACTTATTCGGATGATCTCCTACTCGGACGAGTCAGCCTTGGTAGGGTTATTCGGACGTCTATAATAGATTGAATTCTACTCGGAGGATCTTATTCGGGTGGTATTTTACTTGAAAAAGGTACCCGGATAATTCTAGTCGGCACCCATATGCACCCCGGTCACCAAGGTTACTTGATCACCGGGCTGGGGGGGCAACTGTTGTGAAAATAGCGCGTTCAACTAATTCATTAAACGTGGACCATGACTGAGTCATGATTGGCAGTTGAGAATACACAAGTGAAAGCCGGTATTCTCGGAGGCAGTTCGTGCAACAATTGCAAGGTAAAATGCTTATAAATATTCAGTGGTTACAGTCAAAAAGGTACACACATTCTGACTCTATCTCTTTCAATTACACATAGCACACACCCCACATCCACTGGTGTATTTCTCAGTGATCAGTCACTTCGAGGTATCATTCCCAATTGATATTCTTGAAGTAGCAGAATTGAAATTGATCCAAAAACAATCATTCAGTACATTAGTACTGTACATTTGTGTTCTGGAAACAATCAGAACACATTGTAAAAGTCAACGAACATATCATATACTGTCAATACAATCTAACTAAATTCATAATCAAATCACGTAGATAAATCATACTAATAGACAAGATGAACTCAGAAAACACTTTTAGACTTCTTTATTTTTTTTAATTTTCTGAAAAAGACGTAAGGAAACACCAAAATTAAAAAAAAAAAAAAATACGAAGTAAACACTTTCTCATTTTCATCAATTTCCCCTACATCCAAACAAACACCGAGAAATATAAAAAAAAGAAAAGAAAAAAGAAAGAAAAACACAACGTTCCACTGCAACAACAACGAACGCAACCGAAGGAACACACAATAGCGTTAGAGCAAAACCTTGAGATAGAAGCATCTCAACGGCGCGGTTAACGTCCATATCACATTCCTCGAGCGCAGCGTAGATCTCCGCCTCCGTGCAGTTGACGATCTCCTTCACGCACTGCACCATCTCCACCGCTGCCGCAACGTACTCTAGGCCGCCGCCGCAACCGTTGCCATACCTATTTCTGCTCTCACTCCCCATTCCTCACACTTTCTCTATCCCTTGCGCCAAGATTTTTACGATAAAAAAACAAACGGAACCTTTTCTGCACCCACAAAACCTTTTCAACTTCTCGCGCTTCGGCTTTTATATATATAGCGGTTTTTCATTTTTCATTTTTTTTCTATCGGTTGTGCACTGTGGTTGAGTAATGGTAATCCAGTCACGGGGGGGCGCTGGTGACACGGGCTGTGACGTTTGAGTTTCTCACGGTTATTGCTTTTTGCTGCGCTGCTTTCGCCACCTGTTAGAAGAATATGTTTGTTATTGGCTGGTGCGGGGAAGAGCTGTCACAGACGTGTGACATAAGGATGCTTCCTTCAAGTTTCAAGGATGAAATTCTTAAGATTTTGTTTTGGAGTTTGGTTGACTAATAACTACTTAAACATAAATTTAAAATCTTAAATAACTTTGTTTTTATTTCTTTAAAGTTAAAAATTAATTTTTTAATCTCTGAACTTTTTTTTAAAATAAATACATATTTTAATCTTTTTATAACTCAATTTGAACTTGATTAGGATGAATACTTTGAAAGGATAACACATAATATAATAATAATAATAATTATTATTATTATTATTATATTTTTATTATAATAATAATGATGATATAAAGATTAAAGTAAGTTATCAAATCATCGAGCAAATATATCATTTTGTATCAGAGTTATTTTAACTTATTTTGGATTGAGCGTTGGATATGTACTTATATTTAATATGCAGAAAAATAATTTTACTGAAGTTCGAAAGTGATGGAAATGAACTAAAGAAAATTTCTCATAAATAATAATGTTTTAAAAAAAAGTGACTAAAACAGTTTATCTCTAAAAGACTAAAAAATATTCAAGTCAAATCAACTTTTATATATATTCATAAAATAATTTTTTTTTTATAAAATACATGGTGTGTACTCATTTTATTTCTCTTTTTAATAATACATTGTGTGCTGTAGATGATTGATAAGATTCAGAGGTGTGACTCTGATTGGGGATTGATTGTGATGCCTTAACATGTCTTTTTTCGTTAATATATATATAATATATAATGTACAAAATTATTTTTATTAAATGTTTGTTTAAAATATTTTAAATTAACATGATATATAAATTAAACTCTTTCTTTTAACTATTGCAATATTAGAAGTTAGAGGAATGGTAAATTTTTATGATATTTGACATTATTTTTATGTGGTATTAATAAAAGACTCTTTCTATAGTATTAGTGACAAAAGAATTTTACACATGTTTTTAATATAACTAGATAAAATTAAGTATTACTAAATTACTTATAAGTATAAAAGTAATTTAGTAATACTTGAAATTGTATGTGATATTTAAATCTTAATAATCTTAAAAAAAAATGGCTCCAATTTTCTATTTAACACGACTTACAACATACTTGTATCAATAATAAAAAAATTATTATTAATATCCCTCCATTTTTATTATCATTGCAAAAATGTGACAATTAGACTCCGGTAGATATAGTATCTTTCGGGAATTGACCTCATGTGGTGATTATATAAATATAACTTTTGAGTTGTGACCTGAGTTTGTAATCATGTTAATAAATTAATATGAAAATTCTTCATTCCAATTATTTTAAGATGTGATGTGATTATGGTTTCAATGTCTTTTTTCTTGGATATCTAGGTGTTGACTTGTATGGTTGTGCATCAATCGATCATATTATTTGAGGATAAAGAATTAATAGTCAAATATTCAAGCATTGATGAAAATAATGTTTTCAAGGGGATGATAATAATGTTAATAAATACTTAAGGAGTGAAGTAAGTTAGAGTTTTGTGTCTAATAGGTCATAAATTTGAGTTTTATTTGTTTCTTTTGGTGTGATAAATGTAAGTTTATGTACTAGTATTTTTTTGAGATCAAAGTTTAAATACTTTTCTTATCTTAGAATGAAACATCACTATCTCCATCTAAATTTTTGTGTAGGAAAAAATAATAATGTTAAATTGTTCATTTAATTTTTATAGTTATCCTCATTTTAAATTTTAGTCTTTATACTAAAAAATTGTAAGTTTTAGTTCTTACCCATGCATAAAAGTTTTTTTTAGTTTGTTTTGCCAGATAGTTTAGGCTTCTTTTGCTAACACTAAAGGACGTTTTTTCTATCAGTGATAAACCCCCACAAAAAATTATGTAGCTATTAAAAATTAAAATAGAAATAACTATAGAGACTAATAGTTTAGACCAATATAATAATAATAATAATAATAATAATAATAATAATAATAATAATAATAATAACAGTAATAATTAAAACTATCAAAGTCTGAGTGGGGGAAGTGGCTGAGGCTTTGTGTCTGGAAGATAATAAAAAAGTTCAAAATAAATTAGTCAAGAACTACTCTTTGATAGTGTTGAGTGAGAGTTGTTAGAACGTTGGTAAGCTTCAAGACTTAGTGGTCCCTCGAAAGAGTAATAAACTCGTTGGTTAGCTAAGTTAAAAAAATTGAGGTGGTTTTGTCACAAGAAACACTAACAAAGCTAACTAAACTGCCTGGGTTGTTAAAAACTTTAAGTGACTTAAATTTAAGAAGAATAAATAAGATAGTAGTAAGATAATCATCTTCAAATATTTCTTTGGCCTCACAAAGTCAAGAAAATCAAACAACTCCTACTGAAATACAAATTGCTAAAATTGAAAATGCTCTGCACAATTGGTCAATACCTGTTATTAAAAAATGTGACATTTACAAACAACAATTTTTATATATGCTTGAGTATAGTTATTCTGGAACAAAAAATAATAAGGTTATCAATATCCTAGAACAAGAAATGCTAGACAAACATATTTCAAAAGGCTTTAATTTCATACATTTAGGCCTAATACAAGTGGTTGCCAAACTAGGACTCAATACACCAATATATCATGTTATTAAGAGATATACGATTAAAAACATTTACTGACTCTATTATAGTTTTTATGGAGAGTAATATTCACGATGGACCTGATTTTTTCAATTGTTATCCTAACTTTTTCATGGATGTAAAAAATGAGTATACTTCTAATACTATAAATCCCCAAATGAAGTTTTAGATGAAAAAATTGGACCCTTTCAAATAATATATATACAATATATTATAAAGTAACGAAAATAAATTATAATTTTAAGGCCTTAAGATCATCAACTAAAAATGAAATACTTGTAGAAGCAAATCTTAGAAAATCTTCCGTTCAAGTACCTAAAAAACTTAAACACAAAGAAGTAGTGGATAAAATTCCAGAAGATTGGTTATTTATAGACATTATAGAGGAAGAAAAAATTGTAATACTTCACTTAGAGAAATAATTCAAAAAGACAATAATATCAAATTAAGAATGAATAGGTCAACATCTTTTAAGGCATTGGAACCTCAACACTTAAACACTTAGTTAGAGAAGGACCTTCTAGACACTTGGTTGATGGTTCAACAATTAGTTTTGATCTAAAAGGATTAGAAAGCACTGTACCAAAATTTTCTAAGCATGTATATGAAGAAACAATAAGGTCTAAGTCTCCTACCTATTCTCCAACCACATCTCAAATACTTAACACCCTTACAAGAGAGCCACCATTTCAAATTGATAAAGAATGGATAAGAGATGACTTTGAAGCTCCATATAATAAAAATTTAAGAGATTGATTTTTCCCGGCTTTTACAAAAGATGAAACAGATCAATTTAGAAAACTTTTTTTTATCAATACATTAAAGGAAATGAAATTAACATATATTTCTTTGATTGGTTTTCAAACTATTGTAAAATAAATAATTTAAATTACCCATTTAATAGGGAGAAAGAACTAAACTCTTTATCAAAGATAGACACCCTCGAAAATTTTAGGCAACAAAATAGTAGAATATGAGTATCCTCTCTTAGAAGGAATAAACTCCAAATGAGGGACCTAGAAAGAGAGACTGCTCCTTTCAAGGATGTTACTGCTGAAAATAAAATAGTAGATAAAAAGAACATCAAAAAACTGCATCAACAATTAAATTACTCTAATATCGTGTTAGAAACAATGTCAAAATATTTATCCAAAATAGAAAATAAAAATTGTATGGATATGCCTAGTTCCTCAAAATTTAATGGATCAATAAAATCTCCTATCCAACCAATTTATAAATTAAATAATGTACCTCAAAAGAATCTAGAAGCCATTAGATTTAAGAGTGATATGGAAGTAGATATAAAGGATATAAAAAGGAACTTAGAAATTAAGTCTAGAAAAGTCGTTAATTAACACTTTGGAAAAAACTTATTTAGAAGTTAATAAAATAAAGTTTCAAAAAAGAAGTTATCACAAAATACAAAATTATTATTCTAGACCTACTTATCCTGATATCCAAACTGAAGAAAAAGGATAATTTGTTCAAAATTCCTTTAGAGGGTCTGACATTTGTGAATGGAATTTAGACTATCTAAGGGAATAAGGTATACTAGATACAACTTGTCAAATGTTAATGGCTGCCACAACCTACAAAACTAGAAGATGTTCAGATAGAGATGCCGCAATAGCTATAATTCAAGGTTTTATCGAACAATTAAAAGGATGGTGGGATAATTTGTGCTCGTTAAAAAAGAAAAAAATTGTATTAAATAGTGTAAAAACTTAAACTCAAGAACAAGATGCAGTTGCAACTTTAATGTATACCATTATACAATTTTTTTTAAGAGATCCAAATATATTTAAAGAAAGAGTTGCTAGTCAACTAGCTAACCTATATTCTTCTACTATGTCAGATTATAGATGTATAAAAATAATTTTTTTTTATCAAAAGTAACACTTAGAGAAGATGGATCAGCTAGATATTGGACAAAAAGATTCATAGCCGGACCTCCAAAATTATTTTCTGCAAAAGGTTAAAATGAACTTACAAAGAATATATGGTAATCCCATAACTTATGAAAATTTAACTTAAGGTAAAATACATAATATAGTAGTGGATATTGGGATACAAGTTTGTATTGATTTCAAATTACAAAATAAAATTCGAAAAGAAAAGGTGACAAGTAGCAAGAGGTGGGAACCTTTTGTCAACAATATGGGATAGAAACTATTAGAGCTCGCGGTGCTATACAAAAAAGAAAAATTAGAAAACAATCTAAACTAATAAATACTTATAAAAACCATTACAAGAGAAAATCTAACAAAATATAATTCAGTACTTTCAAAATAAAAACCCAAAAATATAAAATCCAAGAAAAGGAATAATGCTTGCTAGAAATGTGGAAGAATAGGTCTGTTCCGTTCAAAGTGAACAGAGATGTCCAACAAAGTTCGTTGGATACTTAATTTAGGATCAGTTTCTCTCTCTCCCTTAATGTACTTATGGAAATGAAGCACCTTAAGGAAGAAGACGATCTCTGCTGAAATACACAACACAAATGGTGTGCGGTGTGTGCTAAGTGTGAATGGAAAGGAGAAAATTAGAAAGTGTGTACCTTTTTAGCCGTAACTCCTCCATATTTATAAATCATATACCTCTCAATCGACTGTAAGTGGTATCCGGGAATATCGGACATAATCCCAACTACTGGAACTGCCCTCTTTGAATTGGTCACGAGTCACGATCACATCTTTTGATTGAGGGGCCAACACTTGTTACTTGTTATTGGGCCTTATAACTAAGCCCAACTATTATTTCCATAACAAGGTCATTATGAAAAACATTGTAGAGTTCAATAGAAAATAAATCAGTTAGAGCTAGATAAAAAATTAAAGGAATTAATAAATTTTAATATAGAAGAAATTTCTAGCCAAGATGAAATAGATGGAGATGATGAAGGAAATGAAGTAATCTATCAACTAGAGAACTCCACTTCAGAAGAAGACAAATTGTAAATATGTCAACATGTTAACTAAAAATCAAAATAGAAAAGATGGAAGAGTCACCATTAAAATATGAGTTTTTTCACCAATTAAATGATTTAATTTAGAGAAAAGCCAAAAAGAAATAATTCAACCGGTAGATATGAAAGAAATATACAGTAGGTTTAAAACTCAAAGTGAGTAAATTATTATAAAAGATTTACAAAATGAAATTAAGAATCTTAAAGCAATATATCCAAATACTTAAGCAAAAAATGACATTTCTTAAAGTATAGATTACAAGACCTAGAAGGAAAAGAAATTTTAAAGGTACAAGAAAAAACAAATAATGAAGACAAAAGCTTGGGATCTTTTATTTTTTCATAAATTTTGCGTTTATTCTTTTGAATTAATGAAAGACTCATTGTATGATACCTAAAATATTGTTTATTGTTTTTTCTAGACAAGCGAACTGGTTCGATAACAAGTATTTATTTCTTCATAAATTTCATTTATTAAGTATAATTACAACTCACAACTGGCATTATGAAATAATTCTAGTAATCCAAAATGAAACATTTAATATGGTTGCCTTAATTGATTTTGGAGCTGACATCAATTGTATCCAAGAAGGATTAATACCTATAAAATTATAATGAAAATACAATAGAAGGGGTTAGCTGTGCAAATGGATCTCAAATGAGTATCTAGTATAAATTGTCTAATGCAAAAATTTGTTAAAACAAAATATGTTACACCAGCTCATTTGTATTAGTTAAAAACATGATCGCACAATTAAAGGGAATATAGTATCAAAAGCCCTAGAAAAAGAAATATGTTTTGATTTTATTCGACATCCCCGACTAAAGGAATTAAATATTGCAAGAAGCTTCTATAAATAAAGTAAATTTAATCCAAAGGAAACAAAAACACATAAATATTGTAAATAAAGAAATGCAATATAAAAGAATAGAAGAACAACTAAAAACTCCTAATATTCAAAAAATAGTAAAAGAATTTGAAGAGAAAATAGAGAAAGAAATTTGTGAAACAAATCCCATAGCCTTTTGACGTCGAAAAAAATATGAAGTTTCATTACCTTATGAAGAATAATTTAATGAGAAGGATATCCCAACAAAAGCAAGACCAATACAAATGAATGGAATGTAATGCCCCAAGGCTTAAAGACTGCACCATGTGAATTTCAAAATATTATGAATGACATTTTCTAACAATATATGGAATTTTCAGTAGTATATTTAGATGATGTATGATGAGGACCAAGAAAGTCCAATGGGCCGAAAGCCCAACAGTACACCACAAGGATTGGGAGATCCCATGACAAGGGCAAGATCAAAGGAAGCACAAAAAGCATTGAATCATGAAGTGAACTACTTCCTTTTTTAAGCATTGGGCCAAGATATCAACCTTGCCTTGAGCCTAGAGACCAACCTTGAAGAAGAGCTCAGATTGCTTATATTGATTCAAATGAGTGAAGAACCCATATTGCTTAATTGTTTTAAACATAACTTGAGTTCTAGATGTTCGTTTTAGGCGTTCTTTGATGCGTTCGAAATCTCCGAAGATTTCCTACAAGTTGTATTTCGAGTCTTAAGTCCTAATTCTGCATCTATGATGATGAAAATTGGATAGGAAGTTCAACACGAAGTTATGGACGAAAATTACTTTTTGTTTAGACTTTTTTAGTGTAATTTTGAATTATGAATATGTGGCTGAAGTCCCACATTGGAAAGAAAAAGGAGAGAGAAACCACTTATTGGCTATAAATAGTTATTCATTTGTCTTATGTAGATACGTTTGAATTGAATAAAAACTTTGCACTCTAAAGAGTTGTGTGAGAGGAAGTTCCTCTTGGATTCTAGATTGGACCAAACCTTGGTTCTTATCAAAGGTTTCTATAACCTTTGTGGCGAATCTCCATAGGACTTATCACTCTCCATAGGTGTGGCGTATTCTTCCATTTCTTGTCTTTTTCGCTTTTATTTTTTTTTACATTTTGTTATTGTTAAACTCATTATTTTTGTGTTGCACTCTTCTTCATATTATTTTTATCTTTGTTTCGCTTCATCAAACAGTTGGCGTGCACCTTGCCTATAACGCTAAGTTCTTATTAAGTTACATGTTTTCCTTGTTTTAACTTCCTCTTTGTGCAATACATTCTTTTGCACTACATTATACATAAACCATGCACATTTTCTTTTCAAGAGCATCTTTCCTTTGTTATAACAAGAAGCTTTTTCAAAGATGATCCGTACAAAAAACATGAACCCTCGTATTGGTTCATATCAATGTACTAATTTTTTTAAAAGGAATAAATCAACGTATCTTTCATTTAAATAAATTTATAGAAATAATCAAAGAAAATAGGTTGGTGATCTCAACAAAAAAGACAAAAATATTCCAAACAAAACAATTACCTCAATCCAAAGATCTCTAGAGTTTGCAGAAAAATTTCCAAATGAAATTAAAGGTAAAAAGTAGTTACAAAGATTTTTAGGATGCTTAAATTATGTAGCATATTTTATTCCAAATATTAGAACCATTTGTGCCCCATTATACAAAATATTAAGGAAATATCCACCCCATGGAATGCTAACATGACCCAAGTGATTATTGAAATTAAGCAAATTATAAAGCATCTGCCTTGTTTAGGAATTCCGGATCCAAAAGCCTCCTTGGTTGTAGAAATTGATGCCTTAGACATAGGGTATGGAGGAATCCTAAAGTTTCAAAAAATTATTCTAAAGAACAAATAGTTAGATATTATTTGGACATTTGACATCCAGCTCAACAAAAAGTACTTTACGATTAAAAACTAAATTTCAAGATGATATATTTAGCAAGCATTTTCTAAAAATGACTGATTGTAAAGTAACACCAAGTGTTTTAAAGAATGATGTAAATAATATGGTTTCTAAACATATTTTTGCCATATGACAATCTTTACTCTCATGTTTTAATTATGATATTATTCATATCAAAGGGGAAAAAAATATTTACTAGATTTTCTAACAAGAGAGTTTTTGCAGGGATCAAAATGAGTAGTAAAGCTATGTCAAGTGATCAATATGGCCCTCCACTAAGTGGTAGCCTTTCAATATCATTACGACCTATAAGACCTTCAACACCAATTTCTCTTCCAAGCTCAACACTTGTTTCCCAAAAGCCACCCACTATGTCTCAAGTTGTTTAAAAACCTCCAGTTAAAATAGATGGAAAACCTACAAACTTGCAAAATCTGTTAATCCTACATTATAAACAAATTTACCCCTCTCCAATACCATGACTCTTTAGTTAAGCCTTTTGACCTCACTAGAAGCCAACCCTCTTCATCCTCTTCGGATCGAAATTACCAAGAAAAAATAGAGCTTATGCTGATAATAATAATTAAAAAAGAATGGTCCAAGTTTCACCCCAGAGAAGTAACTTAAAGGGCACTTACCCTCAATAACATTACATCCCTCATGAACAAGCAAAAACAATAAAATTTTATGAGTTTATCCTAATTGATATAGATTCAATAGAAATTCGTCATCATCATGACCCAACAGGTCAAGGTATCATGTTTTCAAAAGCAAAGATCCGTAAAGTACTCTCAATTTAAGACTGGAATCAAGAACTTTATAAATACAAGGCCTTTTCAAGATAATTTTCTCCGCAATCATGTAATTATTATGATTATATTGATGCTTGGTACAATACTTTTTACCTTCGGCCTTTTCAACATTTGTCATCATGTTCTTGATACTTGCATCGTCGCTCCACCCACGTGGCACGTCGCCTAAATCCACTACTAGGAAGACTTTCGATATGAGGGATCCCTAGACCTAGGATCCACCACCGCTGTCTTACTCATTTGAACCGGTCACCAAGTTGAACCATGGGCTCTGATACTAATTGTTAGGAAAAAAACACACACTCATATCTTTATTACTCAAAAATAACACAATTAAGAACAAGAAACAACACCATAAGCAAAATAGAAAAATATCACAAATTTGTTTAACGTGGTTTGGGTCCTCACCTCTACATCCACAACCAAGTCAAACCATGGACTCTGATACCATTTGTTGGGGAAAACCACACACTCATATCTTTATTACTCAAAAATCACACAATCAAGAACAAGAAACAACACCATAAACGAAATAGAAAAAGATCATAAATTTGTTTAACGTGGTTCTACATCTACAACCTCAACCTCAATTTGTTTAATGTGGTTTGGATTCTCATTCTTACATCCACGATCTCCCCAGAACAAGTTTTTAGGACAAACTGAACAAACTTGTAAACTTTTCCTTAAGTTATGAATAATCACATAAGTGAATTTGACACTACACTTTAACTCAAAACCTTAAGGCTCAGGTTTATGAACCTTTTCCTCACTTATATAATGCTCAATGTTTTCATTTCTACCCAATTCATTTCTACCCAATGTGAGACTTCACATCGCACTTGTACTCCAACAAATCTTAACTCAAAAGTTGCTGCCACCTGTTGTAATTCAAGGTACTGATACAGAAGAAGCTGCTGAGTCTGAGTCATTGGAAGAAGAAGTGAACAACTTGAGGACTTGGAAATGATTAAGGTAAATTATAACGAGCTTGATGATCTTCATAAACGTTACTTGTTGTCTCTCTTACATTTTCCTGACAACGTATAGGAATTCGACTGGGGAGGTTTGCATATGGGTTAGGGAATTTACTGCACAAAATGTGTTTGATTCTCTTTTGAAAAGTAAATTAGTTGCACATCATGGTAATGGCAAGTGTCCCATTGTGAGTAAAATTAAAATTAATCCTTTGGTCCATCATGAGTCACTGAGGCCATTGTTGCAAAACGAGGAAGAGCGTTTTTGGGTTACTATCCACAAATAATGACCCCAGCTCATCACTGTGATGTTGGTATTGGGTATGGATATTTAGCACATGACAAACATAAAATTAAAATAAGTAATGAGTTTGGTTTTAAATCTAACCATTGGAGAGGTGTTTTTAATGTTGGTGCAAGTTATCTTAATTTTGGAGCCCAATGGATGGTCAAAATGAAGGATTTGGAGGTGCTTCAACTTGGTAGTTGGGTGCAAGACTCAACAAAACATCATATTGAAGATCTCCTGAAGGAGAGTTGAGAAATCAAAAGCAATTCACGCATCTTAGTTTGTGGCATATCACAAATATTCAAGTTGCCGCCTTCCATTTTTCAACTTGAGATCCTATAAACTCTAGATCTCAAGGCCTGTAACAATCTGGAAATACTGCCTAATGATATTGCATCATTGAGAAATCTCAGACATTTGGATTTGGGGATGAGCTTCCTGCACCAGGCAATTTTCTCATACACCATATTAGAATAGTGTATTTCCTTTATTACCCTTCCCACTTTCAAATTATAATTTTAAAAAACATTTGTCTCTTCCCTTCCCGCACCATTTCCGCCACTCCCGCACCATTTCTTGCTCTGTCCCTGCTCGATTCCAGCTCTCCCTGCGCCGGCATTGGTC
>PYAF01005246.1:2563665-2672345 GCA_007407185.1 Glycine tomentella | reverse complement strand
CTCCAAAAACCTCACCAATGGCGATTCCAACCAATGCCACAAGCTCAAACAATGGATCCGCAGCTCACAGCTTTCTCCCTTTCTCGCGTTTGCTTTATTAACGTTTATATATTATTTTCTTTCATTAAGGCTATTTTGGGTATTATGAAAATTGATAATGGTGTATGAGAAAACCAGCTGGTGTATGAAGCACACCCCTTGGATTTGTCTCAGTGCTACTTGTTGGATAGAATGCCAAAGGGAATTGCGAACTTGGCGAATCTTTTGATGTACTCAAGGCCCACATTTGTAATTATGCAATTCTTTCCTTATTAAATTTTAAGATTCAATTTGATATCTCAATTATCACTAAAAAAAATTATATGTTTGTAGCGGCTAAAACACTATTTCTCACAAAATTGCCCTAATTAATTTGAGTTAAATTGTTGTTGATATTGATAATGTTAAATGTATTATTAGCACTCAAATTAATTGGCATGAATTATTTCATTTTAATCAATGGTTTTGAATTAAAAAAAATACTACTTGAAAATTCAAAATATAATATATATATAAATATTTATTTCTTATAAATTTTAATTATAATATAATTTAAAAAATTTATTCTGACTTTTTATTTATAAAAAAACATTTATTCTCTATATACATTACACGTACACGTACTAAATTATTGATAACTTTAATATTTTCAAACGTTCATTATTGTCATTGAAAGTGACGTAAATTATGTAACTAGCTCTTTTTTTACAAAGTAAATTATGGAACTAGTAGAAATAGAATTTCTCATCATTAACGTCGAGCAAAATTTAAACATGAATATTTGTCGTCAAGCTGGTAACTCAATGAGTTCATTGTCAGGGTCAACGATTGGGAGAGGGAGCAAGGGCACTTCCCAAACCCATTCACAACAAAAATAAGTGCTTCTAGAGAACCATGGAAGAGCCAAAACTTGACCGTCATATGAGCAAATGAGTAGAAGCGAGGGAATGACGCAGAAAGTCAAAAGCTGTAAGTTCCAAACAGTTCTGAACTTCTTTTCTGGTCACTTTGCTTGCCAGATTCCTGATGAGTCCACGGACTTTTTCTAGAAAACACACACACAATAATCCAATAATTTTTATCAAATTGAGTTAAATTTTGTTAAAATTCAGGAAAAATAAAGTAACTAAATAATTCATATTTTAAAAATATATACATTACATCAATTTTGGTTTTTAAACATGAGATATCAAATAAATTTATATATATATATATATATGATATAAAAAAATTATTTCAATAATAAATTATAAGAAAATATTATTATTTAATCAAAAGCTATTAAATAATACAGTAAGTATCATTTGATTAGCTGTGTAAATGTGTAATACTAATATGCATCATTTGCCACTTATAAGTTTAGGATTTTGAAGGGAAAAAAAAAGGATAGCAACAAACAAATTAAAATCAGTTATCCTTTCATATGATCTCATCTTCTCTTACGAATAGACTTATTATTTTTCTTAAGATTCCTATATATATATATATATATATATTATTTGGATTGATCAATCAATTGAAAGATTTTCTAAATGAATGATACTTATTTGAATTAAATACCAATTCTTATATCCATTACAAAATCTCTTAAGTTTTAACACTTGAGAAAAATTATCTTAAAGACCCTCATTGGACTAAAAAAGAGAAGAAAGAGCACAAATTAATATGTGAATTCTTCACCTTTCAATTAGTCATTCACATGTGTTCTTGTCCAAACTAACAAAGAATTATAAAAGTGAAATATTAATATAAATAGAATTCGAAAAAATAAGACCGATAAAGCAAGTTTACATAAAAAAGGATATCTATTTCTATTTTTTAGGATTAAACAAAAAGATTAAACAAATATAAGTCCTAATGTTACAATCAATCCATAAATTATTAAAGCTTCCAAAAAATCCAGACTAAGCAATAAAGTACCTCAAAATTGCCCACAAATGAGGTTTTTGCTATGTAAACGAGTAATACTAATATGTATCATTTGCTATTTAATAGTGCTTTGTGCTTTTCAACCATTCCTTTTTTATTCTTATTATTTTTATCTCAGTACAAAGGCAAACACACTCTCAAACTGCACATAATTGAAAACATAAAGGTTCAATGATTAAGGAAGAGAAAAAAGATCACGAGTTTGATTCGTTTTACTAATGAAATTAACATTCTAACAACATATTTGATGCAACATCTCCAACTCACGTTCTAAAGTCAAAATTTCACGCAAAGCAAAAGCTACTCACCGTAGCTTCAAATATTCACATAAAATACATGCATTTTTTGTTCAGACACAGAACCATGCTAATTCTGATTGATGATCAGAACTAAAAACACCTAAAAAAAACTATATCTAAAATTTATCTGAAAAAAAATGTGTTATAAAGTTGGCTTGGTGATGATGGAAGAAAGAAGGGGAAGAGAAGTTGTAGGTTTGAATCATCTGCTAACAAAAACTAACAAACTTTAACATTTGTCAATTACAAAAAAGTGAGTTACAACGAACCAATAATATAATAATCCATCTGCTGGTGAAATTTGATTTTGGTGTATGCAACTTGAAATGTGAAAGATACTGTCAGAAGATAAATTTGTTTTTTTATCCATCTGTTTTATCAACAATAACTTGGGCAGGTTGCAAATTGAACCAGAGCATATCTTCCCCTTTTATGTACATAAGTTTGAAATGGGATAGGGACAGTACACATATGGAATCAAATTGTGGAGAAAATAGCACAATCAAGTCAGAACTACTGCAAAAGTAAAAGGGATATTATCACTTCACATAATACTTTTTGGAGTTTATACATAATGATTAACTTAAGCAAAATGGCAACTACAATGAAGCCAAAGATCAGTTTTTCATCATCTCCACTCTCAAGCAGACAAAAATGGCTGCAAATTAGCAGTCATGTAAGAGATTGGCTCAGCAGACATCTGTATGTACAACATTAACTCACCCTGACTCCATCCTCCTTGCAAATTTGGTGTATCATATCATATCATATCCTTAAATAACCATGTTGTGAATAAGAAAATGCTTCATTGTCCAAATAAGCTATATCTCCAACTTGATTCTCCTCTCAGATTTGATTCTCTCTCAGATGCGGCAAAAAATTATCTCAAGACAAACTTTGAACATATATGGTATTTGATTGGTTACTGAAATCGAAACAAAGCCAATTGTACATGCTGGTTAAGTCAAGTGTGGTTGTCAATCCTACCCTTGAGTTGTTTCTTGTGCATGCCCTTCAGAACCCTTCAACTTTTCAGCATCAGATGGACCAGAAATATCCTTCAGAGATTCAATTTCCATGCTCACAGTGCGGCTCTTTCTATTTCTTCGATCCTGAAAGTGACAAGATGTTTAGCCTATAACCACTAGAAGTGGGCAGGTGAAGAATTCAAGTAACATGCAGGAAATCATACATTCAAATCTCTTATGCTTAATGAGCCAATTCATGCGTACTGAAAATGATGAATTCCAAGAATGACTTAGGGAACAAGTTATTCGTTATTAGTTCTTTAAGTTCAACAATAATTCCACACAAACAGAAGCTTAACACAAAACAAACATAAAATATATGGCTATTCCATGATAGTGATACTATCATTAGCCTCATGGTTGAGCATAACTAACTGCAAATGAAGAAAACATCAGAGTCATCCTCAACACTCAATAGTGCAGATAACAACAGCTCATCAAATTGGCCACTAGAATATTATGCATGAAAAGGCTATTGAGAAACATGTATTCCCAATGATATTCTATGCAACAAGAAATCATCATTTCCTTGTTTTACACCTGCACTGAAAGGTGCGCAAAAACCAACTAGTTTGAGTAGAAGCTAATGTAGGCTTAATAAAACTTTTTTTGAAAGGAAAAAAGATAAATAGGAGTCATGTAGGCTTAATAAAAACTAAGCATAAAAAAAGAAAATGTTTTCCTGGATCGACATCCTATGTTGCAATCAGTCTAATTGATGATATGCAAGTCCACAAGGAGAAAACACAGCATCCAAAAGTTCCAAATTGTGATGAAAGATTCAGATTCCTACAGTAAAAGTTATCTATATGAGAGGATAAGATATTGAAGGGAACCTCTCGGAATGGATATTCGTCGGCTTCAAGCATCCTAACAACCTGACTCATTTTGGGCCTCTTTTCTGCTTCGGGATCAACACATCTAAGAGCAACTAGAAGAGCTCGCTTTAAAGCACGTATTGATGGTTTCACTTCAAGCCTTGAGTCGACAACTTCCTCAGTTCTCCTTGTCCCCACCATCATCTTGAGCCATTCAACAAGATTCACCTGTCATGAGGATAATCAAAATCTCATCCGCTATAGAAAAAGCAGTGATCACTTCTCATCGAAAACAAAATTAGAAGCAGTAAACTGGAACCACTGATTAAGTATTTCAAACCTCGTTAGAAGGACGCGAGTAGTCCACAGGATCCCTTCCAGTAACTGCTTCTAGCAGGAGAACACCAAAGCTGTAAATGTCACTCCTCTCATTTAACAAACCTGTATTAGCATATTCCGGTGCCACATAACTGAAATTGGGAACAGGTCCAACATGAGTAAGTTTCTATTTACGCAATCCTTTAAATAAAATCTATAAAGTAGATACTGAAACATTCTGCATACCCAAATGTTCCCATTACTCTAGTAGTAATGTGACTTTCTCCTGAATCCAAAAGTTTGGCCAAACCAAAGTCAGAAACCTTTGCATTGAACTCGGTATCAATTAATATGTTGCTTGACTTTATATCCCGGTGAACGACTTTCGGTTCTATTGCTTCATGTAAGTAAGCTAGCCTGCCACCAGTCATAGTAAATAAGGAGTTTAATCAGTGGAATTAGGCCTAATGTTGAAACTGCCATAACATTAAATTAGGTATCCAATGAAGCAAGCACAAACATAAAACCATAGAAAACATTATAATCTCGGTAATAGGTCCCTTGTGCACTAAGTTTAGGAATTTAACAATGGACCATTGAAGCAGATCAGCAGAATACAATTGTCCAGAATCCTAATGTACCAAATAAATTGCAAAAATTGTGAATATATAGCCTACAATATAGCAATATCGACATACACTCTCAAATGACATTGATAACATACTTTGATACATATAAAAAACTAACTTTAATTTTGATACACCGAGTGTAAAAAAATTTGACACTGTCAACCAATTAAAAATCACCCTAAATAGTACTTGTAATATAATTATTACAAAAGTCAACAATTTTCAATTACATGACAATCCATAATGGAATGACAGTTTAAAAAAAATATATACACTACCAATATATTCCAATTAAATTCAAAAACTATTCATAAAATATTTAGTGAACGTTTAAAAATTCATGAAAATATATTTTGATATGAGAGTTTATGAGGGATTCAAGACAACCACAGTATAAACAAACCAATTTTGCACAAGTCAACATAAATAATAAATGTTGTCCTCTGTTTGAATTTTTCAAGTAGAACTTACGCTTTGGCTGTTCCAGTTATAACTTTCATCCGAGTTTCCCAGGTAAGTGTCCCTTGTTGGCTCATAGTCCCATGTAGCCATTGTTCTAAGTTACCATTGTTCACATATTCATATACCAGCAACCTGCAAATCGACAGCAACCAAATCTATAATAAAGGAAAAAGAACTATATAACAAGGAAAAGAGGTTCTGTTCAAATTTTTGACAAAAAAGTAACACCTCTATCACAAAATAATGTTTGCAATGTGATTGAGTATAGAAGGGAAATATGCATTTGTGATATTTTGATACATTAAGAACACCAAGTTTACCTGTGAACTCCTTCTATGCAATAACCAAGTAATCGTACAAGATTTTTATGTCTAACATGGCCAATAGCCTCTACTTCCACCCTGAATTCTTTCTCTGCTTGTCCCCTGTGAATTCAACACATTATGCAATCAAGGAGCAAGTTCAAAGGTCATTGTTCAAGCAAGAAATAGGGGCAATAAGATAAAAGCCATAGGTTAAAATAAAAGATGGAACCAATGATACCATCAAGTGTTCTTACGAGTTGTTAAGAATTTTCTTCACTGCCACCTCAGATCCATTGATCAAGCTTCCCCTGTAAACAACCCCATATCCACCCTCACCAATCACATTCTCTGGAGAGAAGCGATTTGTTGCAAGTTCCAGATCTCTAAGTGTGAACCAGTGGCCCCACCCAAGATGAGAAAATTCTGGCAAGCCAACTAGAGGAGATGCCGTTACCATTCCTCCAAATGACAATGCAGACTGCTTCTTAACAGTCCCGGAGCTTCCTTCTTCCCCTGACATTGAACTAAATCCTCTCTCATGATGATAAACCGAGCTGCACTGACTGATATTATCAGCATCGCCGGATTTGCTCTTGCTCAAATGAGCCAACAACTTGTCCGAGTTGTTCTCACTCGGTTTGTCATAAACAGGAATAGCTACACTGTCTGGTTGATCATGAGAAGTCTGCACCCCAACCTTGTCGACTCTGATGTCCTTTGAGACATGTGGTATTTGCGACAAAGAGTACTTGTCCAGAGATCTCCGAGACTTTCTCTGAAACATCACCCATACAGATAATACACAAAGAATCACAACTATAAAAACACCAACACCTATCCCAATCAAAACCCATAATCTCAATCCCAAAAACGAAGTCTTCCTCGATAATTCCACATGCAAAGAACTGTTTCCTGACATAGTTGGATGCTACAAGCTGATCAAATCAGTCCTCCAAATACTTCAGAGAGTAGAATCAAGACATTCCCACCTGAGTGCAAGAACATAGTTAAGTACTCCCTTTCCACAAACTTTAAAGACACATATCCGAATTCTAATTTACAGCCAGGTTTCACAGTTCATGCAGTGAAACCACATAAACAGAAAACCAAAATCAGCAACTCATCTAATCATTAATATCAGCTTTATCAAAATCCAACATAATCCGTCAACAACATTAAATTAAATTCTGGGAATTCACTATTCAGGTATTCTGAATCAAAAACTAACGCAACACACAAAAGCTTAAGAAATCAGAAACCCATTTGCGTTCATGCCACTCCAATCACAAAAGGCACATTAAATTCACAATTTATATCGAAAGTAAGGATTCCTTCACTGTCTCAAGCAATTCAATCCAACACTAAAAAAAGTAATATTGTAGAGCATCACTTATGATCCAAGCAAACAAAAGGCAAACCCAAATGCGAATTCTCCAAAAAAACACAAACAAAACAAAAAAGGTGACTCTAGAAGACACAAAGCACTCACCTTTGTGTTGATCTAAATCACCCTCCTCGATCCTCTATTTCCAGCACCCACAGAAGCAACAAAGGGTCTTGTCTCTCAACATCTACGAACCCAATGAGCATAGATAGGTGCAGGAATGCCAGAACAATACCAGAACAACCCCTACAAAACCAAGATGATGCAAAAAGAAGCAGTTTTTATTTTATTTTATATGTAGTTTAACTATAGGGGATTGTGACCTCAAGTGGGTCACAAATAAACTCAAGGCAAAAAGACTAAGATACCAAGAAATAAATGTTAACAAAGATTTATTGGAGTGCCAGACAAAAGTGCTATTTTTATGAAGAGAAAAAAAATGCAAAGAGAGAGAAAGAGAGAGTGAAAGTGGGTAGATTTTTGGAGAAGAAAAAGCAATGGTGGGGAAAAACGGTTGGTGGGTACTGTGCTTAAGGATGAGGGAGGGACCAAACTAGCTGGAAAGGAAGCATGGTTTGTAATGGAGGAAACCAAAGAGAGGAGAGAGAGACAGTAAAGGGAAAGCAAAAATGTAATAATCAGGTGAAGCATTTATAGCTGGCAGCAAAAAGTGTATTGAATAAGCTAACAAAAGTAAAGTGAAAAGAGGAGAAGAGGAGAGAGAAAGATGAATTAAGTGGGTTGATGTGTGTGTGTGTGAGAGAGAGAGAGAGAGAGAGAGAGAGTCAACCTCAATCCAACAGGGTTGAACTCCGAACCAAATATAGTTTGTTCTGAGGTATACTTACCAAACTGTCCTATTTGTGTGAAAGGAAAATAATAAATAAATAAAATGCTTATATTGCAAACCTTAAAAGCATTTTGGAGTTTTGATTTTTAGAGATCTCATTTTTTTAAACACTATAATACTTTTCATTTTTCTTCGTATCTCTTTTTACATATTATATCATATTATCATATGTCATACTAACCTATGGTTTGAATAACATTTTAGGTGTTTAGAAATCATTTTTGAAAAATTTAGGAGAGGTAATAATAAGTTAGGATTTTTTTTATCCAAAACAAAGGTAGGACATTTTTTTAACTTGGATATCTTAGAAGCCTACATTGGGAAAACCAATTGTTAGCCCTTCAACCTAAGTTAAATTCTAAAGATATCAAAAAGTTCCTTCACAAACATTCCTTAAAGTTATAACGAATGAAAAGTCAAACATGTATTTAAACATTTATTATTCTAGATATTAAATTTCATTTAAAACATTAACATCTTTTAACAAATAAATTTTTATAAATATATACTTAACATTATATCAAATTATGAATATATTTGGATATAAGATTAGAACTATTTATGAAAGTTTTTTTACTGAAAAAATTCAATATTTTCAATAAAAAATATTCTCATAAATATTTATGACATATATCCAAATAGATTATCTCTATGTGTCAATCATGTTAATATCTAAGGTAGAATTTAAAGAGTATATATAAAAGATATTTTATGTTATTGTATATAAAAAGTGAGGAAAATTCAAAATTTGAATTTTGTTATATACTACTCTATTTAATCTCTTAGGATTATTTTAAAGAGTAATAATAATGTGCATTTCAAAATGGATTGAAATAGAAATAAGAGAGATACGAAAACGAAAAATATAGATACAATGTATAATATAAGTAAATAAGGAAAAAATATGAATGAAAATATTAGAAAGAGAAATTGAATAAATGATAAATATTTTCCTACCTTAAAAGTTAAAAGCATCGCATCACACGGTGTTTGTCCCTGGAATATAGTGCTGATGCAATTGACCGTGGAATTAGGGTTTTGGCCACCTCATAAGCCTGAAGGGGTCACAGAAAAAATTGACATTTTTTGAATTGTAGCTGGCATTAACATTTATATTCTGACCTTTTGTTTTGGTTGCTTGCAGATCGCAAATTCTAGTAGTGGGAACATTTTTAGATTGTTTCCTTCCACTGAATGTGATGGCACTGCAACCTTTGCAGGCATAGGCATTACCTAGGTTGATGATTCATTTGCACATGGATTTATATTAAAAGAATACACACATAAATTCGAGTCATTAAGGTTGTATAAACCAAATTTGAATAATTGTACTTGTGATAATGAAATGATAAATCAATGGGAACCCAAATTTAAAGTTTATTATAACAAAAAGACAAGCCGATCGAATTGAGGTCGTTGATAGGTATAATTAAGTTTGGTACCCACAGATTTCATTGTGCTAATGGATTTTTTTATGGATAATAACGTGTGTGGTTTTTAGTTTCCAACATTGGAATTTATTTATAATAATATATAATAATTGAAATATAATTTGTTGCCAGTCAAAAGATTATCATTACTAAATTAATAATTAAAATCAAGCTCAGGATATGCTTTCCATTGAGATAATGTTTCGGTCATTTATGTTATATAAATATTTCAAAATATCATGAGCTTTAATTATAATTTACAGTATGTTTGGATACAGGATTTAAAATGGGGAAAGTAATTTAAATAAAAATTTAAAATCTTTTAAGGTAAAATTTAGTGTTTGGATATTTTATTTAAAAGATTTCAAAATTTAAGAAATCTTAACCAAAAATTTCATATAACTAAAAAGAAGGAATTCTAATTTCTTAACTAAAAGGTGAGAATTTAAGAATTCTCTATGTCATATGTTCTATCTCTCAGACTTTTTAGCTAGCTCAGTGACACTCTCTCGCTCAACCTCATTGCAACCCAGCCTCCACCCTTCCGTTGGCTACCACTGGAGGATGCCACTATCGTCGAATCCCACTCCGCACCACTGGAGGCCCTCCTCTGGATCCCCAACGCAGTCGTCAACCTCATCGACAAGGACTACAATGTCGAGCTCGCGTGTGGCGGTTTCTTCATGATCTGCCTTCGGCAAGGCGACAACACCGTTGACCTTGTGGCCGAGCTTGCGGCGCCGCTGGTGGTGGTTCGCTGTTGGTACTCAACGATTGTGTTGTTGGTGTTGTTGGGGGTGACGACGTTAGTGGCTCCACCAGAGTTGGACGTGGTTGCAGCGCCGGAGAAGAAGAAGGAAGAATAAGGGGTTTTGGTTTGAGGTTGAGAATAGAAGAGAAGAAGATAATAGAGAGACGTAGAACAGAGGGGTAACAGTGAGAAACAATGGTGGAGACTGAGGTGGGGCACATGGGGAGAGGGTTCAATACTTGGTGGGTAATTTAAATTGGTTTATCCAAACAAAAAAATTTAAGAATTCAAGAATTTTAATTGATATATTTTAATTTCTCTAAATTTCAAATTCCTTAAAATTTTAAAATACTTTATCCAAACATACTCTGAGTTCATTTATGTACATCGTTAATTGTTTAATTAATGCTAATTAAGGAATAGACGTTATCTTGTGAATATGTATCAAATTATTACATCCAAAATCCAGCTTTAAAACAAAATTTTTAATATAGTGATAATTGTTACACGTTGACTTTGACTAGGATGATATAATAAATTTTCACTCAGTTTTGAGAGGGAAATGGCTACAGCTGCAAATTAATTTATAATTATTAATTATTTTAAAATGAACATTTCATATTATGTCTAATTTTTAAATTCTTTTTAAAAATAAAATTTAAGTAAATTTTACTTTTATCGTAGATAAATTTCACTAATAATTTCTCTGTCATACATTAAGTGTATAGTTAAAGAAACAAATATATAATTCTTTATTTAGAATTTTTTAATATTTTAAAAAATATTTATCAATTATCTTTTAATTAATTAAAGTAAATTATATATTTAATGCCGTTTTAACTTATGCATTAAATATATAAGTTAAAAAATATATATTGAATAGAATTGATTAGATTTCATCTAAAAATCAAATAAATGTTTATCTCATTAAATATATTGAATTCGTGTGACAAAGTCATTTTTTAACACACATTAATTCATGTTTCACACACACACACACACATATAGTATAATGTCTTGTTAAAATTTATTTAAAAACATATTTTAATTATTATTTTCATTGTTTTGAAATTAATTTTGTTATTATTATTATTTCAATTCCCTTTTTCTTCTTTATGTACCTTTTTCTCATATATATTTTTTTTTTACATTTCAATATAGTAGAACAAAGCCTAAAACTTATTTTCAGGCTCAACTAAAATTTACAACAGAATTTGTATTTATATAATTAATTTTTATACAATAAGAGAAGAGAAGCGAGGAATCAAATGATTAATATCATAAAAAATTATTTTAAAAATTTTGTAGAAAAAGAGTTATATAAATAATATAACTCAGCAAAGCATTCATTTATTTTACAAATTTTATTTAACTTATTTTTTAATAATTTTTCATTTTTTATTAATCTAACTTTTAAATTAAGCATTCTCATTGAGTAAATCAAGTTTATAAAATCTTATATAATTTTTAAATCATTTAATATTTTATCAATTAATTTTATTTGAAAATAGTCTATTTTGAAAATTTAATCAAATATTAAATATAAAATACCTACATGTGATTATTTAAATTATCTAAAATGTAATAAAATTATTATTAAAATAATGTTACATATTTATTAATTAAATTTGTTATATTTACATTTTAAAAAGTTATTAAAAAAATTAAATAAATTTACTCAGCAGAGGGAGGAGGGATCAGGCTGCTATTTTTTTTTTTTTATTACAGATAGTACGATGCCAGAATGTTTGACTGCAAAATTAGGATTTTTAAATTCCAACGGTTCAGAGGGGTAATTTTGTCAATACCTTGACTAAACCTAATCCTTCCATTCTTCAGAAATAATTGCAAACTTCGATTAAACAATTGCACCTTTTCTGAGTATAATCATGGCTTTGGGGGCAGAAAAAGCCACCAATATAGGAAGAAACACAGACTTTGATTTGAAGCATAACTTTTGATTAAAGTATGACCCACACAAAACTATTACAACTTTCTTTCTCTTTCTTAAAATTAATTAGAAAGTATTTAAATTAATATCTAAATATATCTTAATCATCATCTTTATGGTTACACGAATCAAAACTTTGTTTAGATCCAAATTTGTAAGAGAACTCTTGTCCCTGTACGACTCAAACTATTGAGTTGAGTACAATTTTTTTTACCTGTTTAGATAAGTTTTTTTACAAATATTTATAAGAGAAAAATTAAAATATAAACATTTCTTATAAATTAAAACTATTTTATGTATAATTAAAATGATCTTTTTGAAAAAGTTAAGATTATTTAGCTTTCTTAAAATATTGATTTAAATTTATGTATATCTATTTTTAGCTCATGAGATAAGTTTATTTTATTTTTATTTTCCTTTTTAATCTTTTATAAATATTTACTGAAAAATTATCTAAATGGAATCTTGATTGTTAAAAAGTATAGTTTAAGCTTGTGAACTTGTTAAAAAGTATAGTCTAAGCTTGAATATCTCTCTTAATCTATAATTTTTATTTTTAAATTAAATTTAATGTATTTTTAAAAATAATCAATAATTAAAAACAATATCATAGAATAATATAAATTACTTATCATAAATCTAAAATATAATTTATATGTTCAACATATTTATTTATTTATTACAAATTTTAATTATAATTAACATTACAATTTATATATAAAAAAGTATTTATATATCATAAATTTTATTTGTAAAAAATAAATATTTATCTTGTAAATTGCAAAACCAAAAATATTAGTAAATCTATATATGAAAGCTCATTCTTCTAGTCTTCTAACTTAAAAGTACGTTCAATTTAAAGGTTTTAAAGGAATTACTTCCTAAAACATATGTTGAACATCAACAAATGAAGATACAATTTCCTTCTGAAACGTACATTGAGATCTAGTCAATTGGTATCAATTTAATTCTTATAAAAATGAAAAATTCTATTGTAATATTTGTTTAAAAATACAATAATTACATGTTATGTAAATTTTAATGATAAATTAATTTCCTAAACTTTATACTTTAATATCAAATTGATGATAGGAGTGGTGGTTGTGGCAACAATGATAATAGTGATAGTGATAGCGACAATATGCTAACAATGGTGGTGATGCTAATGAAGGTTGGAGCAACAACGATGACAATGATGATAATAATAGCAATGACATCGTTGATGACAATGATACTGATGACAATGTAGGTGGAGGTAATGGTGGTGGTAGTAGCTAGTAATGGCAGCAACAATATAATGGTAGCAATGGAGGTGAGAGAGGTGGAGGTAACTCTATTAGAAAATAGGCTTTTAATATCGGTTTTTTTTGACGTTCAACATTGGTTTTTAACTGATGTTGAAACTACCTATATTAAAAATATCAACATTAACATCAATTTTGAAAAATCATAAAATCGATGTTAACATACACTACACAACATCGGTTGTTAAGAAAATTGATGTTACATAATAAGAAATAAACAAAAATAAATGTAAAATATAAAGAAACAACATCGTTTTTCATAAAAATTGATGTTGTTGTGTGCAACACAACATCAATTTTTTGGAAAATTGATGTTAATTTATGCACCACAACATCGATTTTTAGAAAATTGATGTTGATTTTTATAAAAAAAATTAATATCCTGTCTATTTTTTTAATATTACACAAACCTACAAATTAAAAACAAAACAATCCAGATAGTTTCATAGTACCAATCTAAGCAGTTTCATAGTATCAATCCAGGCAGTTTCATAGTATAAATTTTTATATTATTATTGAATAATTGCTAATTATTATAAGAAATAATTAAAGAAAACAATAATGTTAATATACAAAATCATTTACTATAACCGATTCTAATTAAACTATTTATACAATTGTAAAACTCCTTAAACACCTAGTGTTTCATTTTTAACTCAGACAAAATTTTGTCCACTGAATGCGAATTGTCTTTAATCTCTCTGGTTCCAATGGTCTTGGATCAGTAAAATATTGCATGATATAATAAAAGATAATTTAATCAGTATAAATAATAACAAGTATAACAAATAAAATTAGTTTTGAAGTAAATAATTACCATTTCCCAATTGTCCTTGAAACCTCCTACAATTATCGTTGACATCCAATGCATCACATAATAGTCGGACTCAGTGCTTCCTCTTTGTTTATTACACTAAATTCAATAAGATATTAAGATATTCAAAGTTAACCAAAAATTAGTATACACAGTCATAAATGTACTTTTTAAGACATCAACCATTGTTTAAATAACTTACTTTAACTGAAATCCATTTAGCAGTAGCCTTGAATTTACTTTCTTGAATATCGTTGAATCCCTTCAAAGCATTGGTTAAGAGAAATACATGCATATTGTATAATTAAAATATTGATGTCAAATACTAATAATATAGTAAATGTATTAAAATATAATTGACCTGTTAATAATTCCTTTCAAGTAGTTATTGGACTTATTGTACAAGGAATAGAACCAAACGACAACATTGTCTTTAAAACATATAACGACTAGTTGTCAATATGCACAAAGTCCAAAGCCACCATATTTGAGAAGCTAAAATTTCTTGCATCTAGTTCAACTTAACATGTGTTCTGGGCTTCTTACCGCAAAAACACATGCTAAGCTATGAAAATGTTCTCCACATACGCACTACAGGGTTTTCTCATTCTGCATTTGGGCATAAATGCCAAAATCACCACCTTGTTATCTATTTTTACATTGCACGTTCCTCAAATATGATTATTGAAAGCCAAATTAGAAATCATATTTTCAAATGGAAGTAATTGTGAAGACCAGGACGAATTTGTGACTTCATATGCTCCAAATCAAAAGGAAAGTTTGAAGATCATTTCAGCATATAACATTAGAAGTGATCAAACCAAAAAAAGGAAGCAACCTTTTCATACTCAATAATCCACCATCCTTTCTAATTATGGGGCTGGGCTCAATGATATACATGAATAGTTCTCACTTCCTAAAGGACTAAAGTTATTACTAATAGAAAAAGACTACAAACCTGTAATTCCTAAACTAAAAATGCACCATGGTAGGAAGATTGTAGACGTTGAACAACACATGAAAAAAACAATAATCATTAATCAGACCAATTCTATTAGAAAATGAGAGATATATGCCTAAGAGAGTCAGAAGATAGAAACATATAACGAGGGACATGAAGTTAGTCCAACATCGATAATGCTTATCAAAACACAAGCATTTATATAGCGTATAACGTATCAAAACACAAGCATTTTCTACAAACATGTTGAGTGCACAAACAGAGAACATGAGTCAATAATATTTTGCAACAAAAAACACAAAATTGAAGCACAAGAGAAAATGAGAGAGAAGAGTGAACCTTTGAATGATCAGAAAGAAACCCTTTGAGAGCGAGTCACAATCACTGCACTTTGAGAGTGAAAGTGACGATGACAACGAGAGTGAGACTGAGAGAGTGACAGTGAGAGTGAGAGTGCTAAGAGTAACGAGTTGAAGCGCCATAGAGAGTGAGAGCTTTAGAGTGAGAGTGGATGCGAGAAAAGGTAGAAATGTTTAAATATAGGAAAAACACAACATTGTTTTTTTTTAATAAAATTCAACGATAACATCAAAACACAACATATGTTTTTAAAAAATCGATGTTAAAATAACATTGATTTTTTGAAAAACTGATGTTAACATCACTACTGTAACATCAATTTTTTGAAAAATCGATGTTAAAATGCTTTTTTCTAGTAGTGTAGTAGCCATGGTGGTATTCACTAGTAATGACAGCGACATTGAAGGATGATCAAATTATATCAATATAACTTACAAAAATTATTATATTATCCATGTATATTATATCATCAGACAAGATGTCATTAATTCAAGTAGAACTAGATTTGGATCCTTACGAATTATTGAAAAAACTGGTAGGTTGAGAGGGGAGACCCCACAAAAAACACCAGTTAGGTTCTCTAGAAAAGATCCAGAAACGATTAATCATCAACAAAATTATTGAACATCCCGCACAAAATGTCATGTTAACAAAAAAATAAGACATAATTGAAACTTTTTTTTGGAAGGCACCTAGTTAAAACTTTTAAAAATAAAAGAACTTAATTAAACATTACAATAATAAGACAACCAAATTGAACATAAAAAATAATTAGAGAACCAAAATAATAATTAAACAAAAAAACCATATTACATCACCAATAGCTTTTTATATAAAATGTAATTTTGATTTATCTAAACATTGAATTATAACTTTATATTACCCTAATTTTTTGTCATGATCAATTGTTTATTTTTTATTTCTAGAGATCTAGTTGATCAAGTACAAAAGTGATGATTTATTTAATAATATTTGTTATACACAATTTTTAAATGAAAGTTAAACTTTTTTGGGTGAACCCATAATATCCTTTAACATGGAGTTAATGACTAATTCTTTCAGATATTGAGATTTATTTAAAGGACTAATCTCTTCCAATAAATATTTTTCCATAAACACAAATCATGAATCATATTCTTGATCATATTATTAAGAGCCATTGTTATTTGTAAGAACCATTGTTATCGGCCAACGATACCAAATTATGTTGGTATTAAACTTAAACTTACTTGCTTAATTAAAATTTGACTTGAGTTATCAAATGTTAATTAAAAATTCTCTCAAGATATATACGTGTAAAATTTAGTGTCCTAAAACAACACATTGCTTATTTGTTGCTAATGCTATTTTCTTTATCAACGCAACATCTTTTTAGTATCTTTTACTATCATCAAACAAAGGGAAAAAGAAATCTACATTAGCAAGCACACATTAATTTATAATTATGCAGACGAAATTTTACACCACAGATCAAAATGAAACAAATCAAAAGTGGAGAAAAACAGAAATAAACTTAAAAATTCAAACCTTAAACTACAATATATCAAAGTTCTGGAAATTCCAAACATCTTATGAACTTGATGTGTACTCCACATGCATCATGTGCACATCACGTGACTATTAAACGTTTTCCCACTTGGCTACTCGCTCATTAATTTATAGCCAATACACATACATTTTACAACTTTTTATTCCTTACCAATAACACCAGCCATAACATCTTTTCCAGTAACTTTTTACAAGGCTGATTTACTGCCATTATTGGCAATTAAAATGCATTGTTCATTAGATGTTAGTGGATTAATGTCTCCTTGCTTCCCACAAGGACATAAATAACTGTGATAATGCATAAAAAACTTTGAAATTGTATAATATATAAATAGGTATGAAACTACGCATATTCCCTTTTCAGTTCTCTATAAAATTCCACATGCTGCCACCTTGAACTTACAAAAAATGTATAAGTACACGTACATCAATATCCCATTGCATCATTTTCTTTGTCTATCTCTAATATGGATAACTTGTTAACAAGATGCACATGGACCTCACGTTGTTTCATATTTATTTACATCTTTCCGTATCTATGTAGTATCTATTCTTTGTCCGTCCGTGTGTTCTTTATGTATAAAAAATATGAGTTATTTTTATAAGAGTAAATTTTAGTTATATAATTAATATATAAAAGATTAAAGGAATATAAATTTCGATTTTAACAAAATTTAATAAATTGTTTTATTAACAGAATACTATGCTGGTGATTTGTAAATAATTTTTAAGTTTAATTTTAATCAAAGAAATTTAAATAAAGATTAAAGAAAACAAGAAAGGTAAAATTTTTCCTTTGATTGATTTTTTTAAAAATAAAATATTAATTAATTTAATATAAAATTTAAAGGGAATATATTATAAAAAAAACTGTTTTTATTTGGGAAAAAAAATCCATACTTAAGTTATCTTATTCGTAAAAAATCATTTAGAGGTAAATGTACGTGTGTGTGTTTTTAAAAAATAATACCTAAATCGTTTTGCTAAGAAAATCCTGAAAACAAAACAAAATTTAGTAATAAAAGATTTAATATTTCACAATGTAAAAAATTAAAAACCAAGTATTATTAATGTTCAGTACTTTATAAACCCCATTAGATCAAGGAATTGTTTTAAAATATTTAATGTTCATAGCTAACATAAGTACTTATATTATTTTAAAATAGAATAAAATTGTAAACAAAAGCCTTTACTATATCAGATAGAAAAATAAATACTTTATACAAAATAAAAAATTATTATATTAAGATCATAAATAAACTTTAATAATTTTTAAATAAGTAAAATATTAAATATTCTTCAACTAGTTACAGGCCATACTACTTAACAAAACGTCGAAAAATAAGTGTCATATTGCTAGTGTGAATTTGGACTGGCCCTCAACGTATTAAGATTTTGTTTTTGAATAAAGTCTTAACATACAAATTCATGTAAACTATTCAAATGTATTAAAAAGATTGTGCTTAAGATATAACAGCTCAAACAGTTGTCCATATCCCTATGAGCTGTGTTTGTGAGAATAACCGAGTCTCCATTATCTTCCATGTGTATGTAAATAGAATATTTATAAATGTTTTTATAATTTAAATTAAGAAATTATATATATATATATATATATATATATATATATTTTAAGAGATTAAATAGTTTATTTTATTTTATAATTAGTTTAAAAATATTAGGAAAATTTATAAAAGATTGATAAAAGACAGTATCATTAAATATTGAATAAATACTATAGTGATTGATAAAAGACAACTTGAAAAATTCTGCACTTTGACAGTGCCCATTCGGTTGATTTTTCTATACTATATTTTCTCTTCAACTTTTTCTATGGTATCCCAAGTTTATTGGATGACGTATCCTGATTAGATTAGGGTGTGCTATTTCTAAGGGTAGATTTTCCTTAGTAAGATATTTATTTGAATGTTGTAGGAAAATAGTACTCTGGTTCTTTGTTATTGATTAGATTAGGGGTATCCTATTTCTAAGGGTAAATTTACTTGTAATTACTGAATTATAACACATTGAAGCTATCAAGACTAACTTGGAGTGGAGTCTAGATGTACATTTATCTCAACCAAGATAAATATTGGTCGAGTTATCTTTCTCAAGCCTAAATCTCTAATAAGTTCAAGAAAACATATCCTTTGCATAATATATCGTAAATAAAATATATTCTTAGTATATATATATATATATATATATATATATAAAACGTATAATACGAGAATACACATCTCGATCAATCTTAATTGTTAGGTTAAAATGAAAGATCAATATTAAAATATTTTAAATTCAAATTCAAATTTTATTTAACCATAAAATCTCTAAAAGACTTACCAAATAGAAAATTAAATATCTTAAAGATTTAATCTATGTCCCTTATCGAAAAAATAATTTATGTCAAGATCATTACCACAATCATCACCACTGTGATTACCGCCACCTACATTATCTTTAAGATCATGTTGGTGGTGACGACATTAGTCATGGTGGTGGTGGTGGAAGTAACGATGACAACAACCATAATGATGGTGGCGATTGACGGTGGTTGCAGTAGCGACCATGATAGTTGTGGCGGAAACAGTCATAACGATGGTGGTGATATGTTTGAGATGTTTTTGGATGACATAAATTAAATCTTTAAAATATTTGACATATATTTGCAAAAGTGTGTTATGTTTTTTATGACATTCTTATTTTCAACCATTAGCAATGTAAGTACTCTTGTAATTTATAATATAATTTTTTTGTGTGTAAATAAGAGGTATTTGAGACTTCTTATTTGCACCTAATTAATATTCTTATATTAAGTTGACTTATTTTGGGGCAAAATAATATCTCCAATTGAGTCTCCATGTCCAAGTTGGAAAACAAACTTTAGAAATTAGCTTAGAGACTCAAGTATCAAACTACTTGTGCTAAGAAATTTTAGTTAATGTATATTATGCTTGAAGTTTAATAATGTAACTGATGTTCACTCCAATGAAAGAAAAAAAATATTACCTCTTTGTTTCCTGCATTAGAATGTGTAAATGTCCATTCATCAACTTTTAAACCAAACAAACAAGACACTATTTATATTGTTGTCCCTATACCAACTATAAGGTTTCTCTCTTCTTTGTGAAGAGCACAACGATTACGGACTGAGGGTGAATAGAGTGACCGGAGTGATGGAGGACAACATGAAGGGATTGTCTTTGGTAGAGGAGGAGGGCATGCTATTCTATGATGTAGAGCAAGGCGCCAACAACAAACGAGAGTTGGAAAACTGCCTTGTGGGGCAATTTTTGATAGATAAATCTTTGAAGGTTGCTATTATGAAGGAAAAAATGTCAATAGTCTAGAAGCCAGTTGATGGGGTGTCGATCCAAGAGATTAAACAAGGGAAATTTATTGTCCAATTCTATTATGAGATGGATGTTGCAAGGATGCTAAGTGAAGGGCCATGGAGCTTCGACAACTATTCACTTATCTTGGAATCTGTAAATCTAGGGGACATTGTAAGCGAAATTTTGTTATAGGGTAAATAACTATTTTTGTCCCTGAATGTGTAGAACACTGACAAATTCATCACTGAAAGATGAAAATTCAAATTTAGTCCCTAAAAGTGTAAAAAGTGTGACAAATCCATCAATCCGTTAAAATTCGTCGGTTACTGTTAATGAAAGAGCTTACGTGGCATAAAGGGACAAAAATGTCAAAAAAATGATTGTCAATGTGATTGTTGAATAGATTTTGGACAAAAATATCAATAAGTTACCATTGGACTAAAATGTCAGTACCTTTTCATTGGACCAAAATGTCAGTACGTTTCCATTGGACCAAAATGTCATTAAGTAATCATTTGACCAAAACGTCAGTACATTTTTATTGGACTAATTTGTCAGACCCCAAATTTTGTTTCATTTAAAATTTAAGGTAAATCTTTTTTTTTTTTATTTTTTTATTGTTGCAAGTATAAGAATAATAACATTACAATAATCACTTAAAAAATAGGATAGCAAACATAAGTTAAAAGAAACATATTAATAACCATAATATTGATTAATAACCATAATATTGTGACAGATTAATAATCAATATTATGGTTATTATTATGTTTCTTTTAATTTATGCTTGTTATCATATTTTTTTAAGTGATTATTGTAATGTTATTGTTATGTTTGCAAGGATAAAAAAAGGAGGAAAGATTTACCCTTAAATGAAACGAAATTTAGGGTCTCACAAATTAGTGCAATAGAGACGTACTGACATTTTGGTCTAACAAAAAATTACTGACATTTAATCCAATGGAAAACTATTAACATTTTGATCAAATGATTACTTAATGATATTTTGGTCCCACTACTAGATAAATTGCCTTTTACAATGCCTATTGGAAGTCGGTTGGCCGAAAACCGTTGTTGTTGAGGGCATGGTGGCATTTTCATAAATAAAAGATTTATTTCAAAGACGGCTATGGTCAAACTGTAGTTGATAAGTCAATACGAAGTCGGTTTAAAAGGCACCCGTCGTGGTTTAATTGTAATCAAAGATGGTTTCATGAATACCGTCTTTGAATTTATGATTAATTTACCAAAACGACAACGTTTTTAAACCTCGTCTCTTTACCACGTAATTGATATTCATTTTTCAGAGCTGACCCTAAATTGTGACCTTCGTCTCCGTTTTCGTTCTGTAACCTGACTCGCTCACCGTCGTGCATTCAGGGTTGAAGTGGCGTCTGGCGCCGCCGTGGTGTGCCGGCATTGTGATACAGCTTACCATCACGACAATATTTTGTGCCGGCATTGTTTAGTTAAGCATCTTCGAAAACCTAAGTTTCCCCTTTACTGTGTTTCATTGCGTTGTGTATTATTGATATCTTAAGGTTGATTTAATATATATTAGCATTACTAGGGCGACATGATTTTGGTGGACAAACATGTTTAATTGTGTCTGAACTAAGACAAGGAATCCGTGCAGTTCGTTTGTGTGACCGCAGGGGTGAACTTTACTAGTCTGTAAGGCTTCTCATCCAATTTCTTTTTGTTGATAGCACTGCATAGAAATGTATGTTGTCATGTTAACTGAATAGGTGCTAAACTGCTAATGTTGTTAACTAATTACCTCCTTAAAACCATTTTCTTATATATGGAAAAAGTAGTAATGTTAATTTATTCATGGACAATGAACTCTTATTGTGTTTGTGGCTTCTTCTTACGGAATGGTTATGTTTTATGATTGATTATGTGATTGAAATGAAATCCTGGTTAAACTCCATGCATATATCTATCTGTAATCTATTCCTATTATGGTTGCCGATGGGTTTGGCTTATTGGTCAACCTGTTGCTCATTATAATTGCATGGCTTGAGTTTGAATGTACAAGTCTCTTATTGATAAGTATTGGGAGAGTCTAGTTTCCTCAATTTTAGGAGGATTATTTCTTCCATTTCGTCCAATAAAAGTTCCACTTTTTTCCCCCCTAAACTAGTTTGTATCATGCTTGCCAACCTAGCCAACCAAACCAAAAAGCAGCTTGAACTTGTAACTGCAAGTTTAGATACATATTCATCAGTCGTGACTCATGAGTGTAGAATGGTTATAATAGAAGATTCCCAATCCCAATCAATGCTAATCATGAGGTAGGTAGGGTCTGTTACACAATCCAACAATCATTGTACCCCCTACAAAGACCAAAGAAACTTAAGAGGATATGTGAAATTTAAGGTCTGTAAACTGCATTATTCTTTGGACAGGAACTTATTGTTGGAGTGTGTTTTGTATGCATAACCAATCATGGATTCCCAACCTTTGGATACTCCAACATAGGTTGCAGTACACCATTCTCCCAAATAGAGAATGGAAATATCCAATAGCAGGTGTTAGGATAACTGGATTAGAAGTAGTTATTGAAAAGTAAAACAATTCCAAGCCAATTACTCATCATACTAGTTTACAAAGCACACTTCTAAAGCCAATGGATTTGTTGCAGAAAACTGTAATGGGTTATGGGTTCATTCAAAGTAGTAGCCAATAGCAGGTGTTAGGATAACTGGATTAGAAGTAGTTATTGAAAAGTAAAACAATTCCAAGCCAATTACTCATCATACTAGTTTACAAAGCACACTTCTAAAGCCAATGGATTTGTTGCAGAAAACTGTAATGGGTTATGGGTTCATTCAAAGTAGTAGCCAGAGATATATTTGTTATGGGTTTGTTCATGCTAGGATACAACGATGATGGTGTTCATCAAACTCACAAATTAGCTCGTGGAATCATGTGTTTACAATTGTACCACGTAAGAAAATCAATTAAACTTGCATAAAACTCATTTCTTCAAAGACTTGGGTGGTGTCACATGAAATCGTTCAAAATAGTAAGTTTATGAATAACTGAATTGTGCAAGATAGCTTAATATCCTCCCCGGCCTAAAACAACAGTCTTAATTCAGAGATCAAGAATACAGTTGAAAGACTGCCTAATATCTTCTAGGGCTCTGCATCCCATCACTCATTGTCTATGACTGTTGTCAAACTCCAGTGTCTACCTGAAACTCCTGAAGTGTCTGTAAATTTTAAACTCAAACCGATAGCAGTTTACCTTACACAAAAAATAATATTTAAAAAACCTATCATAGTGTATCAAAACATATATTTAATCTAAGAACCAACTGTTCTGTAATGGGGATAACTTAAAATAAGCTAGAGGCAACAATGAATCAAGAGCCAATAATTTGCAAATTACAAGACACATGATAAGAACAGAATACAATAAGTTCAAATTAAAAAACATAAAAGGTTTGAAATTGAAAGAATAGAACACATATAGAATACAAGTTTGAAATAAACCTGGAGTTCACAATGGGTTAACGATGTGAGTGCTCACAACAGATTCATTTCAAAATAGAATTTGCATTCTACTGATTGCTTTGATAAGTAGATATATATTTCTTATTCAATCCAACTATGTTAAAACTTTGGATGAGTACGACATACTATGGGGTAAGATAACAGAATGTGGAGAAAATATGAAAAATAATCCTATTCCTTCACTTACCCCAACTGCACCCCTACTTCCAATAAAACTTGCACCTTCAAATTCATCTCGGATATTGTTATATATATCCAAGGCAAATGTAGTTTTGCCTATTCCGGGAGCTCTATAAATTTCTAAATTTCTAAGATGAGGACGGTATCATGAGACTCGATATGTATAATTGGTTTCACAATTTCCACGAGTTGTGCTAGCAAACATTCTTCGATCTTAAGAGAGAGCATAATACCAGAAGCAAGGTAGATGAAGGCAAATTTGTTTTCTGTGTTTTACAGACTTTTTTATGTTAGGAACTTGTTATGTGTTTATGTTTTGCAATTGATGATATAAGAAAACCTTGAACGCAGAAAAATGCAGCAAAGAAAATCATTATAATAAACCTTGAACCAAAGTTATTGCAGCAAAGAAACATGCTATTGAGATGGTTTTTTCTGTTGTAATTGCAAGTGATATGCTGAGAAGAGATTTTAAGAACAATAATGAAATTAGCCTAAGCAAACAAAATGGCTTTAGAACCTCTTCATTCAACATCAACCCCATAAAAATACACAAGAATATGAATACTAATACCTGCAAATAATCTAATTCAAATTCTGTAATTTGCTTACTTTGTAGGTACTACTTGTGGACTTACACATCAACTTAAGACTTATTGTAAAGCTTTTGTTGGGGTGGATCAACATAACTCGTTTATAGCACTGGGGTCGCCGCACTTGTTTTGCCAATTGGTCAACAGTTTTTGAGGTATATGCTGTGTTAGTCTCATTACTCTACTATTGACAAGTTTCTTCATTGTTGTTGTATGCTACACTGTTGTGCATCTTCGGTTACCCTTAGTTTCCCGTTTAATGTTTAATACAATTATTAATACGGATAGTTTGGATTAATCATTGTATTAAATCTTGAAGTGTCCGTTTGGACAGGTTGGGAAGATTTATATTATATACATAATTCATACTTTAGGGTTATGTATGTGTTGTTAAATTTTTAGAAATTTTGGTTTATTGTATATTGCTTTATTCTCCAGGTGCTTACTTGAATGTGGTGACTTAATGTCACCGCTTTCATGTCTTGTACTTGGAGACCAATGCGAAATGCTGCCAAAATTTCGTAAAATTTAACAAAACATAATTTCTTTGTATGAATTAAGTATATAATATAAATTCCTAAATGGGATAGGACCACACCTTTTAGGAAGTTAGTCTCAATTGCATGCATATAAATTTTACCAAATTGTCCATGACGGTAGACGAGACACATGGATCGAAGTTGGATGAAAGCATCACGCATTAGTGACGAGTATGAAATTGGGGTAGAACAGTTCCTTAAGTTTACGGAACTTAATGCACCAAGTGTGGGTGGAAAATTTTTCTGTCCATGTGTGAATTGTTGCAATGGGAGACGACATACACTCGATGACATACGATCACATCTTATATGTGACGGGATCATTCCACACTATGTTAAATGGATATCGCTTGGTCAACCGTCAGATGTTCCAACATCGTCATCGACTGCACCTGTTGATATGGATAGCGGAGATCACATAGAAGATATGATACGCGATCTTGGCCAGGACTGTTTTAGAGCAGCACATGCGCCTATGTATGACAAATTACAAACTGATGCAAGCAACGAATTGTATGTTGATTGCATAAGCTTCACACAATTGTTAGCGATGTTAGCTTTGGTCAACTTGAAGGCAAGATATGGGTGGAGTGACAAGAGTTTTATTGAATTGCTTGTGTTATTGAAGAAGATGCTGCCTAAAGGCAACAAGTTGCCAAAAAATCACTATGAGGCCAAGAAGATCTTATGTCCTGTGGGAATGGAGTACCAAAAGATTCATGCTTGCCCTAATGATTGTATCCTGTACAGAAATGAATTGTTGAAATGCGGAAATGCCCCTCATGTGGCGTATCGCGGTACAAAGAAAAGAATGACGATAGTAGTGAAGACCTTAACACATCGTTAAGTCGGCCAGCAAAAGTGTGTTGGTATCTTCCAATTATCCTAAGGTTTAAACGATTGTTTGCTAATCCAATTGATGCAAAAAATCTCACATGGCATTCATTTGGCAGAAATAAAGATGGATTGCTCCGACATCTTGCTGATTCTTCGCAATGGAAGTCCATTGATCGTTTGTATCCCAATTTTGGGGAGGAGCCTAGAAACCTAAGGATTGGTCTTGCTTCTGATGGAATGAGTCCTTTTGGTAATTTAAGCACTAACCATAGTTCATGGCCGATTTTGCTAATGATTTACAAACTCCCACCTTGGTTATGCATGAAACGAAAATACATAATGTTGTCAATGATGATCGCAGGTCCAAGACAACCAGGAAATGATATTGATGTGTATCTAACTCCCTTGATAGAAGACCTAAAGACATTGTGGGTTGATGTGTTTGATGGACATCTCCAACAAACCTTCAAGTTGCGAGCACTGATCTTTTGTACCATAAATGACTTCCCAGCCTATGGGAACTTGAGTGGATAGAGCGCGAAAGGACACCATGCATGTCCTATTTGTGAGAAACTTACAAGCTTCATGCAGTTAAAACATGGAAAGAAGACAATATATAATAGGCATCATCGATTTCTAAAACCTTACTACCCGTATCGGCGATTGAAGAAAGCTTTCAATGGAAGTCAAGAGAATGAAAATGCGCCTGAACCTTTAGCTGAATATGAAGTGTATGACCAGGTGAAGGACATTGTCCCTATGTTTGGGAAGACACAAAAAAAGATTCTTTTGAGAAGAACATATGGAAAAAAAGATCAGTGTTCTTTGATCTACCATACTGGTCTGATCTAGATGTACGTCATTTTTTAGATGTAATGCATGTCGAGAAAAATGTTTGTGATAGTTTGATTGACACCCTGCTTAACATTAAAGGAAAAACAAAAAATGGGTTGAAGTCTCGTCAAGATTTGGTTGAAATGGGTATAAGAGACCAGTTGCATCCCATATCCCACGGTCAACGAACATATTTACCCCTAGCATGTCACACAATGTTAACCAAAGAAAAAAGACCTTTTTGCCAGTGTTTGCGCAATTTGAAAGTCCCACAAGGATACTCTTCCAATATCAAGAGCCTTGTATCTTTAAAAGATCTTAAATTGGTAGGGTTGAAGTCTCATGATTGTCATGTGTTAATGCAATAGTTATTGCCAGTTGCGATTTGTGGGATCTTGCCAGACAAAGTACGGGTTGCCATCACTCGATTGTGTTTTTTCTTTAATGCAATTTGTAGCAAAGTGATTGATCCAAAAATGTTGGATGATTTGGAGAATGAAGCTTCCATTGTCCTCTGTCAGTTAGAGATGTTTTTTCCTCCTTCATTTTTCGACATAATGATACACTTAATTGTTCATTTAGTGCGGGAAATCAGGTTGTGTGGTCCGATTTTCTTAAGGTGGATGTATCTTGTTGAGCGATACATGAAGGTGTTAAAGGGTTATACAAAGAATCAATACCGACCTGAAGCTTCGATTGTTGAAAGGTGCTGAAGAATGTATTGAGTTTTGTTTAGAGTAAATTGAAACACTCAAACCAGTTGGGTTGTCGGCATATCATCATGATGAAACAAGACGAGCACTACTACAAGCAAGCCCTTCTAAGTCGGTTCTAAAGGGCATTCAAAGACGGTTCTCCACCCATCTTTGTTGCAAGTGTCTTTGAAAGTTTGATTTTCGAAGTCGGTTATGAGACCATCTTGATATTTGTGATTCTAAGTTGGTTGTAATGATGAACCATCTTAGAAGATGTAAAAAAAAAAAAAAAAGAAAAAAATTTCATTAAATCTAAGACTGTTATATGTATGAACCGTCTTAGAATGGTGGCTTTCTAAGATGGTTGTACAGATAACCGTCTTAGATTTGATAGCCTTCTAAGACAGTTATTTACACAACCATCTTAGAATGATGGATTTCTAAGATAGGTTTATCCAACAATCATCTTTGACTTATTGCACAGTCTTGCTAAGACGGTTATAGGCATAACCGTCTTAGAATGATGGATTTCTAAGACAGGTTTTTATCCATCAACCGTCTTTTGATTTATTGCACAGGCCAACTAAGACGGTTATATGCAGAACCGTCTTAGAATGTTAACCGTCTTAGAATGTTAGATTTCAAAGACGGGTTTACTTAAAAACCGTCTTAGATTTAATGTTTTTTTATAATCATTCTAAAACGGTTGTATCTTATAACCGTCTTAGATTTATTATTTTTTTTAAAACGCCTTCTTTTACGGTTTTGCTAAATTTTTTTGTTGTTCAAAATTATCATAATTACTAATTAAAACACACAAACTGAATAATATTAATAATATATACCACATTTAATTAAAATAATATGTTCTATTAATGGAACAAAATAACAACTTACATTTGCTTTTTTTTTTTTTCAATTATAACATTCATAATTTGCAAGTATCAAAGAAAAAATAAAACAACCATTTAACATATTCATCTTCTAGGATCAAAACATAAATAAAATAAAGAATTACAAACATACAAATCACTTAATCTTGTCAAGGCAGAAATGCTAGAAGGTATGAGACCCTCAAAAGAGCAACCGTGCATATGCCTGTAACCCCAAAAGAAAAAAAAAAAGTTAACATGATAAAGTAGTGTATACAACAAATACAACAAGAAAGATAGAGGTAGGAAACGTACAGCTTTTCAATCAATGTCCAGTTAGTAATGAAATCAGGAATCTTCCCAAGGAAATTATTGTCACTTATCCTCCTAAAATGTGTTTCCCAAATGTTAATCAGTATGCAAAGAAATGTCAAAATTTAAATGTAACAACAATAAAAGAACAAAAGTGATAAACAAAGCTACAGATTTAGTAGCTCCTTATATTAATTGATTAAGAAACCTGCAATGACTTGCATTAACACCTCACTACCTAATATTAAATAGAATCAAAGTGGCTCATCCTTGTGCATTTTTAACTGTCAGATTGTAACCATGTGTTAGAATATGTCAAATTGATAAGAACTTACAAATCTATCAACTTGGTTAACTTGGAAAGCGCTGGTGGCAATGCTCCTGTGAATCCATTGGATGACAGAATGCTAAACAAACATGATTTAGTCATGTTAAATCACTACAGAATAATATGTGGGGGGGGGGGGGGGAATGGAAGCAGATATTGAGATTCCAAATTTCCAATAAGCACACAAAGAAGATCACAAGACTTACACTTTTTCTAAATTGGTCAACTTCCCAATGGAAGGTATATGAGCAACCTTGGGAGTTTGGTTGTTTCCAATGGAAGGTATATGAGCAATTAAAAAAAACTTGTATATCAAGCCAAGACTCTTCCTAAAAAAAACTTGAACTCAACTCTGGATGATTGATGATGATTAAATTAAAATGAGTGGTTGTATCATTTGATTGACACGTTACCTACTAATTTAGTATCATCATGTGTAAGTTCAGAGAGTCTACGCACAACAGAACAGATAGTCGGTGAAAACATAAATTATAAGCTATGATTGTCCCATCAAAAGCATTTGATCTAACAATGAACACAATGAAATATTTTTTAGTAATAATAATAAGATCAATGTACACCATCCACCCAAGATCTTGTTGCAGCTTATAGTAATAAAGGGCAAATTAGTAGTTACGCAGGAATGTCTTCTAACTCTTATCTATAATCTATTGAGTTATGATAAAGAATTTCAAAGCTCACAATATAAACACCAAGAAACATTTGCCAATGCAGACAATGTACTCAATAAAAGGGGAATGAATTAGAAGAAAAGGGAGAGATTATTCAAAATAAAGGATAGGCAAGAACGTTAGGATCACTTTTATGATTACACTCAGCCCCTTCTACCAACCTAAATCACCAATCACCAATACTAAACAAAGAAAATTAGTAAGATCCGTTGATGGTGAGCAAGTTTACTAAAACATTTTGAAGAACACGGGACTGACCTTAACAGCATCCTGAATTTCAGTTATAACTGCTGGGATTTTCTTGATGGCTTGCGCATATGACAGATTTTTGGCAAATGAATCAGCAAGGTCATTTTGTCCAATATCAATTAAGTAGAGTGCATCACGGAAGCCTTCATCAGTAGCTTGTCGTTACATATCAGTCCATAAAGGGATTCTTTGAAGTATTTAATCAATTTATAAGTGAAATTAATTAATAGATAAAGGGAAAGGAATACAAATAGTACAATAAATACAACATCAAGTATTTCAAGTGATAGAACTTTATCAACATTAGATTTAGTAGTCTTAAGTAATAAGCCTCAAGTAAAATACCTTCAAATCAAATATTTTACCTTACAAGGAGATGGTTTGGCACCCACCAACATGAAACATTTAAACCAGAATGTATCAATGTTTGCCAGCAACAAATGAAAATATAAATATATCAGAAGAGTGACTACCTCACAGCTAACGAACCAGAGCAACATGTAGCACACATGCCTCCAATGCTAGCACCAGGACCTGCTTGCCCCATAGGATATGAAACCACTATGTATTGCTAAGTTATCCTTGCCCTTACTGAGAGAATATATGTGATTGCTTGCAATCCCCAACCCCAAGGATATAGAGAAGGCCTGCAAAACAAAAAGAAAATCAACAAGAAATTTTAGGACAGACATTTTGCCAAAAAAAAACAGTGGTGATCCTGAAGATTAGGACTGTGTTTTAATGCTGAAGTTGGTTTGTGGAATATGGCAGAAAACAAATAGATACAGGTACACGGAAACATATGCTCTGTGCAGTTCAGCTCTTTTTAGCATGATTCTAATATAGCATGTTAATTTATTCCTTCTTGTTATAGTGATTCTAACACCAGTGCCAAATCAGCCTGTAGTAGTCCATCAACAACATCACGATTCATGAACCAAAAGAATCCTGTTATGTAGTAGGACATGACAGAATATAGCAGTAACGAAAAACAACTTGGCTGGGGTTGATTGTTGGAAGGGATTTGTGTGGGAAACTTGATACATAATTCCATTTGAAGCTAACAGCATGGCCATGAAAACAAAATAGGCCTTGGACTTATTCATAGTAAAAGATGAGAATGAAAATCCAGGAGCTGTGCAAAGATCAGGTAATTGATGTGGATTTTATCCCCCACAGGCTTTCTATATATACAGAGGTGATGATGAATATTTTCATTCAGTTTTGGCAGATATGGTGATCTACGAGAATTGGACCCATCTATATACTTAGTGTTGTTTTCGAAGCACTATAAAAGTGCTACAGTTCGATAGCAACGAGGGCATGGCAGTGATACAAGCAAGATTCAGTTGACTGAATGATGAGAATATTAGCTATTAAAAGCATTTTTTTATTCAAAGGAGTGGTAATCATTATATAGATACAAGTGCCCAATTGGTCCATGTGGTTTATTTGCTCAACTATGTTAATGCCGTCTATTTCTAATCTTTCTTGATCTCTTATGTCAATGTAAGGATCTAGCATAGTCTAAAACATGATGGCAGCTAAGCTATTAAATTTTCAGAAGTTCGACATTATCTGTTTCAAACCAATAGCAGTTAGGATAGACACACTAAGGCAAATTGACACTCAACTCTAACCTATGACTAGAAATCTCAAATTTTGCCTTCTTGTATTCTAAACAAAATCAAATTGTTCCATCAAACATCTTATGAAGTAGAATCCTAATACAGTTTGCACACTAGTAGTAGACAATGTAGGTTCCTCCACCTTGAAATTAGTCTACCTAATCACCCAAAATCTCACAACACAATCTGTGTCACCCCTGAAGTTAGCCTCCAAAACCACCCCAATACAAATACAACCTTTGAAAAGGATCCTCCAAGGCTCCAACCAATAAGAGGTAAGATTGTGAGCATGTCTATGTTTCATTTTAGTGCATGATATGGCCAAAAAGCATAGTACTCAACAAATGAAATATCACTAAAGAACATTCTCATCTAGATAATACCTGTGAATACAAGAAGGTTCCAAAGATGGCAATAGCATCTCCTAGAGCATTAATAGGCTGAACTGGTGTGTGGAATATAATGATTGAAGAAACTATAACAGATATACGTTTCATGGTGTTTCCAATGCTAAATGTCAAGGGAGAGATCTCATCCAGAGACATGTAGGACACTTGATTGTACATATGACAAAATATGCTCTGAGCTGTCACCCACCTGTTGTGCACAAGTAAATACATATGTTTAATTATAAGACAAAGAAACACATAATTTTTTCGGAACCACAAGTGAAAGGAAAAGAAAATCAGATTACTCAATAAAAACAAAAGAACTCAGGTCAATTTCCTGTTTGAAAATCCAAACACATAAATCAGGTTTCCCACCAACTTCGCGGTCAGCAGCAAATGCGTATGTGAAGTGTATCAGGTGAGAACTCTTAATTATTGTGAGGAATGAAATTTGTGCGTTGAGGTTAAGGATCTTAGTGGGCATTGGCTTGCAATTTCTGTTGGTGCGATGAGTTCAATCTATATAAACATGCACGACAATTCCACAAGTTAAATATGTTCTTCATTATAAGTTTATCATAACATGTTAAGTAAATAAAATGGCATGATTTTAGTGTAAATGGACTACAGAGACCAGTTTTATATGAATAAGAAAATGTTTTTGGTTACAGAAAAAAAACATATGATGTTTCACATATCAAGAAGACAACGGGGTGGGGGAGACAATGAACAGCTTTGAATTTGCCCTATGCTACACAAAAATTAAGGAGTATACCACCAGGCTTTAACATGGCTTCACCACTGGCCACATGATTACAATCCTTCCATGCACATGCTCGGGATTACCCAGTTTTAAAAGAAAAACATTTCATTGTCAAAAGACAAAAGGCAGGATAAAAAAAAAAAAATCGAACCTTCATACCTGTGTCCCTTGTGCTTTCATAAAATATAAGTTGAAAACTAAACTTCAAAATGATTGAAAACTTACAGTTTGATTCAAAATGAAACATCTACAATAATTAAAATCACTTATAGTTTTACACAAGTATGGATGCATCAAACTTATGTTTCTGTACTTACTGCATATTTGTCTATCCTAGTAGCCATATAAATTTCCAAAATATTTTTAAGGCAGATGCAGGGCCATTGGACATGGTATTGGATTTTTTGATACATGAAGCAGGGCTAGGAGAATTTTAACTCATGACATGTTCAGGGCTTTTGATATCTTCATGTTGAGTCAGTGAGCCTTCAAGTGACTTTGATGATAACTTCCGAGTGACTTTCAATTTTTCACTCTTACCTGAGGATTTTGAACTTAAACTAGCATGATCATGGTCCTGTTCATTACCAAAAAAACAATTAAATATTAATTTATGCTCTTCTTCTCTCCTCTTAGTCCTCCACATCTAGGTGGCAGTGATTGCAGCCACATTTGTAACTGTCTTGGAGGAAAAAGTGCTAGAACAGATATTGAAGCAGAGCCAATAGTCAATGCAATAAAAAAGACCTTTTTCAATTACAAATTACAGTTCATAAGCTCAACTATGAAAGAAATCAACTGCTTGTAAAGAGAGTAATTCAGCGGTTTCAGATTACTAGGTGGGTGCTTAGGTAGTTACTATACGTGTAACTACATTATCTCTCAAGTGATTTGAGCGGTAACAAAGTATTTAAACTGAATGGCAAAAGGTAAAAATGTATGCTACATGATCCACAAATCCTCAAGTGGATCTTGTTGCAGTTTAAAATGAGGCAACAAACACATCGAGTTGTTCCTTGCTAACTAAATGCACATAAATGCCAAAGGATAGTCTATTTTTTTTAGATGTCATTCTCTACTTTACCTTCCAAATTACATTCTGCTTTAGGGTAGTCTAATTAAAGCAAATTCAGCTCAATGTTAAGCCTAAAATTAGTTGAATTAAAATAAAAGCAAACGGGGAGGAGGAGTAAATAGATGGATTTGCACTGCAATAATGTCAGGCTAATCTCATAATTGTGTTCAAGTCCAGTGTTTTGACTAAGTTATTTGTAAGTTCTTAAAAATAAGTTAGTTTATAAAAACTATGAAAGTTAGTATAATGTCAAATAAGTAATGTGAAACTTAAACTTATGAAATAAATAATAAATTAATACAATAAAAAACAAGTACAATTGTATTGTTAACCACAACTTACGTGCATTTGCAAAGGAGTATAGACTTGACAACATCCTCAAAAAGAGAGGGAGAGCGAAATATTCTACCAAACTCGTCTTGTTTGGCTTGTGGATAAAGACCTTGAAACTCGTTTACTGCTTTTTCATCTTTATCGCTTATCCTTAGCATCCGTGCCACTTGTTTCCGACAAATAAAAAATTCTCAAAATAAAATATTCACATTCCTCTATTCAAATTAGTACTATAAAACAAAATAGCTAGTAAAATAATTGTGCAATTTCTCGTAAAGGTAATATTTATTATCTTTTTATTTTGTTATTATTTCTTTTGGATATTTAATAAATGTAACAATTTTTCTAAGGATGACTTTAAAAATAACAGAAGTGTAGAAGTGGGGTACAAACTAACAATATTACTTTTGCTAGAACAAAAAATTATGTTCCAACCTTGTGAAGAATTAGTTAAATATAAAAGGTGAACACAAAAGAGGTTAGTTATAATGATTATTATTCTTTCTTTTTGTTACTATTATTGTGCCACACTAAATTAGTAGCCATCACTTTTTTGTGGGAATAATAACCCCTGTACTCAAAAGCATGTTAGTATGTTATGAATGGTGAGAGTAAAAATGCCCCAACCCCATTAATTACTGATGCAACAAACTAACAAATTCAATGACCCAAAACCAAAGGCAAAAATGAAAAACATGAACAGAATGTGATAGAAAGAACTGACTGTCCTCTAAGGGCAGTGGCCAAATTGCCGTTGGAGATGAAATCACTGATCAAAAGCTTCTCATCAGGAGCCCAATAAGATGCTCTCAACTTCACAATGTTGGGATGTTTCACTTTCCCAATGGCTTGAACCTCAGCAACAAACTCCTTATACCTCTGTTCTCCACCCTCCCCCAATCTTCTCACAGCCACAGCCACAGGCACCCCATTCCCCAGCACCACCTTATACACACTACTAGCTTGACACATCCTAAATTCAGAGTTCAGAAAATTAGCTTGGCATGGCATAATCATTCAAATTGAAATATAAAAATCAAAAGTATCACGCGTAGTGAATCCTTTATTCAGCATTATGGTGATTCCGGAGAGAATGCAACTTCAGCACAAATCATTAATTTCAATTTATTCATCAAAGCCAATCACCTCAATCTCATATGAATAATGCACCAACGAGCAATGTCATATACTCAATTAAGCCTCATCTTAATAAGTAAAGACCTAGCACAAAATCCCCTATTTCCTTTTTGCTATGTCAGAATAATTCACAACCAGATTTTATGCCAATATTCTTTCAATAATTCCACAAGGAGCATTCTTAGCTTTGGCTCCTAGACTTCAGCAGTGAGAATAGAATTGAGAGACGACAAGAAACCAACTTTTCCATTTTTTACCTTTTCTTGGCAAGTAATCTTAATGTATTAGAAGGCTTCAAGGAGGAACAGTTCAACGACATGACAGAAATCAAAGACTATATATGTTAGTTCCAGGTGCAACAAAGACTTGTATTATGAGATAGGATTTAGGAGGTCACAAATCAAAGAATTAGATACAAAGTGGTTTTAGTTGGAAGGTGATGGACTCCTGATCTGAATCAAGTCCTGTTTGCCCCGATCTTCCTTGCAATGGAATCAATTCTTCAATTGAAAGAAACACAGAGTATGAAATGCTCTGTTTTCAAGAAAGCTTTTTAGGTTTGTGTTTTAAGAAATGGATCAGTGGAAAAGGATTAGAAACGGATTTGGATTGACACCATGGAATAAGAATTCCAATAAGTCTTGCAAGAATCACCACAATAGCTCAGAAGCTATTGATAAGAAACAAGAAGTTCTAAACTAAGAACAAGGAAGAAAACTCTCAACCTAACACACACAAAGTGCATTCAATTTCATTCCATCAAAAGTTGTTACAATCTGTTGAAATGTAGCTTATATAGGACACGAAAATATAAGCTAATGAAATGTAAATGCGTCCTAAATGAAATACAAATGTAGCTTCCAAGGGAAGCTATCCAAAACCAATGTTTTAAACTGAAAATGGCGCCTCTGCAGCAGAAACTGAAATAATCGATTATTTCGAATGGTAATCGATTATTTTGAAGCAAATAATCGATTACTAACTCTTGGTAATCGATTACATTGTTCATATCAGCCTGGAAACTGACTCAAGAACAAAGTAATCGATTATTTTCACAAATAATCGATTATCACAGGAGCTCCCAAACCCAGGTAATCGATTACTTGGATTGGTAATCGATTATTTTGCTCATATTCATCTTGGAAACTGATATACGGCCAAAATAATCGATTAATTCGGCATGTAATCCATTAAAACAGAGCTATTTGCATTTTTCAGACTGATGTAATCGATTACAGGATGCTTGTAATCGATTACAGGTAGCAAAGGATGCTTTTAATCTGTTACATGATGCTTTTAATCTATTACAACAGACAACACTCCTTTTGTGTTTTCACTACTTTTGTGGGCTTCTTCTTGCTTTTCCAAGAGATATAAGTTGGATTGGATATGATCTTGAAGTGTTTGAGTCCTAGCCCTTGTCATTGGCCCTTTAATCACCAAAGGAAGTTCTTCCATGTGTAATTCCAAGCCTTCCTCCTCTTGACTTGGTTTGAGGATTGCATCAGAAGGGCAATGGCTTTAAGCTTAAATACGAGGGTAGAAGGGAAAACATTCAGATCTGTACACAGATCATTTTATTTTTACCGTTTTATCTAACGTTTTATGCAGGTCCCATTGGCAGCTGGTTGTTCTGTGTCCTAGGACCAATGATGTTGTATGGTTCTGTTCGTTGCGTAAAAGGCTAGATACACACATCAAAGCTGCAGTTAACAAGTTACGTGTGTCTCCCTTATATCTAACATGCATATAAAATATCATACCATTTTATCACAAACTTAACAACAAAAGATGTTTTTCGTCTTTCAGTGCAATGAAGACTTTGGACTACTTCCCGTTGCCAATCTATTGCAGGCCCAGCAAACTGGATTGAAGTTAAGGTACACCCGTATACATTGGATTGGAAGTTATGCATTCTTGTTGAGAGTGTTTTCCTTTTTTTGCCACTATGGTATATAACCTATTATCATTTTAGAGTCATGTCCAAACCGGAGGCAATGAGTGTGGCTACTATGTAATGCATTAGATGTGGAACATAGTAGGCGGGGGGTTGAAGAATGATTGGAACACGGTATGTTAGGAAGTACATGTTTCAGTTTTGTCTTTTTTTTTAAGTGTTTTTAGTTCTTATCATCATCGTCACTAACTTGTTTCCATTAAATTTGTCTAGTTTTTTGGTGATAGATCAACGTTAGACTTCGAGACTATGAGATCAATTCGGAAGAAATGGGCAGCATATTTGTTACAAGTTTGGGCATTATGAATTATAGACTTTTCCATCATTTGATACATTCAGCATTAATGTTTAATTGCCTGCATTAGACTACATGTATCAAAACATAGGTGGCCCATTTCATATTACAACCTATATCAGGTGGCACAACTATCAAGACCTGAACCATGTATGGCTCTTGTTTTTTATTAGTTGTTCCATGTCATGATCTATAAGTTTTGATATTTTATCTAATTATCAGGAATTACAATGCCATGTGCCTTTGTTTACTTAGGACAAAAAAGCAAACAGTACACCATTCTGTCATGCTATTTCACATCAATACGGTTTCATGTATGTATGTTAGTATAGGGCCAGTCAATCTCAAGTGCTTCAATGCCCACTTGGGAAAGCTGGACCAAAGCCCCTTATGGATAGCTACTTGCTTCAGATAATATTCTAATTGTTTTCATCATGCTGTCACCTTAAGAGCTTTCTTTGTAGCATATGATTCTGATTCTAAATTGTGTTCATGTGATATTCCTTGAGACTACAAAACTGCATATGATGCTACAAGTTTTATAGGTAGAATCAGAATATGATCATAAGTATCCATATCATGTAAATCACAAAAGTAAAAGAGCATTAAAGTATTAATATAAACTTTCTGTTAGGCTGTTAGCAAATTTCTGGCTGTCTTTCATGGCTGTGATTAGCACTTTCCTAATGGAATACATGATGTATTCCATCCGCAGTTTGGTTTCACTCAGTCTAATACAAGGTGGACATTTTCTGATCTTGATAACTAGAGTAACACTCAAATTTGCTGATACCTAAACTCAAAGAATTTTGATAGGATCCTAATCAACCTTATAAAGCTGATTACTTTTTGCCCTGCCTATGTCAACACTCTACTTGACATAAATCATTAGTGTGGTTGGGACTTGGGATCACTCCATCAAAAGGGATGTTCATAGATGGTTGCTATGCACACTGCCAAACTAGAATGCAGGAAACATGGATGACAAATGACTCTCCAGTGTTGGCCAACAGAATACAAGAAATTGCATTATTTTCTCCTTTCTGCAGCATATGTGCATCTTCGTGTGGCTTTAGGCTTATTATTGTCATTCCCATAATATAAAGTAGAAGAGATAACCAAATTGCATAATATTATCCAGACAATTGCTAGGGCAGTGAGAGATTGGTTTTATTAACACTGATGAAGTACCATTGATGAAGTACTTACCAGAGTAATCCTCACAGCTGTTGCTATCCTTACTGCCCTAATGGCTGCAACGAAAGCAACCAGGTACATCAACTAGTAGACTGGCAATTTAGGCACCCACCCACTGTTGCTATCCTTACTGCCCTAATGACTGCCCTAATGGCTGTTGCTATCTCTTATCTTTGCTGATTCGTGCAGGTCTTCCAATGTATGGCTTGTAATTGTGATTGATGCTCTTGGTCTGTTTATTGGATGATAGATACTCCTTTCGTTTTTTTTTAATTATCGGATTTTGGAGAAATTTTATTTCTATTTAACATCATATTAATTACTTTTTTATCAATAAATTTTTTTATCTTTAATTAATTTACACATGTATTTATTATGAAGTAGAAAGAAAAAGAAATTAAATAGGAAACTCCACACCTATTTTGTTATAGTTAAAAAATTATTATATTTTTTTATTTCAAGAAAATAACATTAAAAAACAGATAATGATTCTATTTCTATCCCAGTCAAAGTTATCAATTATTATGGCCCTTGAATTAGTAGCACTTACTTATCTTTTTGTGTAAAACATTTGCAGTTAGGAGGACCCAAGAGGAGGAAGTAGTAAGAAGCCATTGGAGCTTTCATTTAACGCCTACTAGCTAGTTGTGACCCTCATTCTTTTGTTGTTACTTTTATTCATTTTTAATATATAATAATTGTTGAATACCAAATGGGTCTTTACTTTATATATGTTGAATACCAAATGTGCACATTTATTTTTTTTACCCAAATTTATTTCAATAATCTATGATGGAATTTGGGTCTTTAGTTTATATAAAATATTGAATACCAATTGTTGGAAATAAATTTCAATTATGCTATAACGCCTAGTACCCAATGGATCTTCATTAAGATGCTATAACGAAAGAAAATAATAAATATTATAGGGAAAAAAATATATTTCAAAGACAGTTGTTTACACATACCGTCTTTGAATTAAGTGACATTTAAAAAAAAATATATGACTACTACGGTTCTATAAATGAACCGTCTTTTTCATACAAGCTTCAAAGTCGATTCCAAATAATAACCGTCGTAGAACAACATCTATCTAAGTCGGTTCAAACTAAAAAATCGTCGTAGAAATTAATTTTTTTTATTTTTTATTTTTAAAATCAGTTAATTCAAAGACGGTTGACTAATTAACAGTCTTTGAGATGTTTATATCAAAGACGGTTATATGCCCGTCGTCAAATACGGTTAGCTTCAACGACACAGATAAATACGACGGTCGTATGATCATCTTTATAAGCCGTCCAAAACCGTCGTAGTATGAGGCACATGTAGTAGTGTCCAATGAAATCATACTGACATTTTGGTCCTAAAAAAATTACTAACATTTTGGTCCAATTGTAACTTACTGACATTTTGGTCTAATTGTAACTTATTGACATTTTGATCCAATAGAAAATTACTAACATTTTCGTCCAATGGTAACTTACTGACATTTTCGTCCAATGGTAATTTACTGACATTTTCGTCCAAAATCTATTCAACATTCATGTTGACAACCATTTTTGTGACATTTTCGTCATTCTGTGTCAGTAGGCTCTTTCATTAACGGTAACATATGAAAGTTAATGGATGAATGAATTTGTCACACTTTTTACACTTTCGGAAACTAAAATTTGAATTTTCATCTTTCAGAGACGAATTTGTCAGTGCTTTACACATTCAGGGACGAAAATGACTATTTAACCTTTGTTATATCATATATATATATATATGTATTGTAAGCGAAATTTTTTTTATATCATATATGTTTATGGGTGAAAGTTCACGACCTATCTGCATGGTTCATCAACCCAGTGGTAGGAAACATTTGGAGAACATTATGGGTTCCTTCGTCAAATATGATGAAAGCAACAGTGAAGGAGTATGGAGGACATATATGAGGTTATGAGTTAAGATTGACGTAAGAAACCCATTAAAAAAGGAGAAGAAGGTGAGATAACCCTGGAGGAATTAATTGAAGGATGACAAAGTTCAAACATGAGAGTATAGGGGCTTTCTGCTTTTGTGTTGTCTTAGGCCACACAAAACTTTTTTATCGAAAGAAACTCAATAGGGGAGGGAACGATGGTATTGAGGTATGGGGACCAAAGCTAAGGGCAAAGACAAGGAGGGGTTGCGGTGGAGGTGGTTCGCCATGGCTTAGGGAGGGACCAGAATAGAAGCCCAAAAATCAGACCGCAAATTCATGCGTAATTGATGGATATTTTAATGCTAATGATTTTGGCAATAAAAAATCCATTAATGATGGGGCATCTAATTCGGGGGAGAATCAAAGCCATGATTATCAATTGATGGTGATTGATAATAATATGGGGGGCAATTGAATCATAGAGCCATAATGAGCGAGATGGTGTTGTTATGGAAATTAAGGAGCTTGTTGACCAATCAAATGCGAGTCAACAAGTGGGGGAGTTGGGTGATCAGATAGAGAAAAAAGAAGACGTGAATTGGAGGTGAGGTCAATCTTGGAGGTACAAGTTATGAGAGTGATAATGAAAACTAATGAGCCTTTTTTATTGGTAGGCCTGGTTCTGAGGCCTACCAGGGGCAATGAATATCATTAGTTGGAATTGCTGAGGCCTAGGTAACTTGTGAGCAATTATGGTTCTAAAATACCTGGTCTGAACTCACAACGCAAACATTGTTTTTTTCATTTGAAACTTTGGAAGTTAATTGTCATATTACTTCCTTTTCGAGAAATTACATTGATATGGAAGTGCAAGATGGGGGTCAAGGGAGGTGGAGAATTATCGGGTTCTACGGATGTTGCGGACTCGGCAAGTATACCGGTCGTACAAGTAATAAAGTGATAAAGAAAAGATCGTTCCCACGAGGATTAGTGCACCGATTCAATTATAACTTAAATCTAAAAGTTGGATGTAAAATATTTGGTAAAATATATGGATTGATTGTTTGAACAAGTAAAAGTAAAACAATGTTTGAACATGTAAGGCTAAGTTATGAACAAGAATGTAAGTTGTAACAATAATAAAGAAGCGTAGCCAGGGCACCCACACTCGATGTTATCTTCCAAATGGTCCGTATTGCGTACTACATTCAATTAGTTAAGCTACTTAGCCATTATGCACATTTAAGTTCAGTTGTTTACCAATTCCTCAGTGAAACAACCCTTCAACCCACTTGAAAGTCCTAATCCCTTAGTCACCTTCCTAGGGTTAAGCATTAAGCAACATAATGATTAAATTACCCACATACATTCCCATTCCTAGGTAATGTAAAGCAAGCTACTACACTTAGTTCCAAGACTAAAGCCCCAACATTCCTATTGTGAACCCTAGCTCTAAAACCTTTAATAGATTGATCAAGTCTAAGAAAGAGATATGAACATTCAAGCAAAGTGCAATAAAATAGCTTTAGATAAATGAATAATAGCATTCAATACAACCCAAATGGGATTTACATCAAGTGCTTGGCCCTAGATACAAAATGAAACTAGCCAAACCTAATCATGGCTGGCCTTGGTACAACAAAAAGAAGCAAACCCAGCTGATACACAAGCAAGGAGAAGGAAGAGAAGAAGGAAGGAACCCCACTTTCTCTCACAATCCCCAAACCCTAGCTAAGCTTCCAAGCTCTCTTTCTTTCTTTTCCTTGGTGAAATTTCGTGCTAAAAGTTCCCCAAAACTAAAGTGGATTCTGTTATTTATACTTGGGTAAGTGAAATCCCAAGATTGGCCTTTGACAGCTTTGCAGAACTGCAGAATCGAGTCATGGCGCGGATCGCGTGGAGTGTGGCGCGGATCGCGCCACGACTTCTCTTGATCTTCTCTGCATCTCTTTTACTTCGATTTTGCCTGCCAATTACTTCAATTTTGACCAAAATATATCATTGAAGCATATGAGTCACATTCACACCAAATGGAAGCTATTTATCATATAAAATGATGTATTTAATGATCAATTGGGCTTGGAAACATCATGTGCTAGGCACATATCAACGGATATCCAGAAGGGAATAGAAGGAAGGATTCATAGCAATTGATTTGGCACCTTCATTCTATGTCATCATTGCCTTGGTGCATCATGGGTGATTTCAACGACATCTTATCATTGATGATAAGCACGGAAGAGTGGAGCACTTTCCTTGGCAGATTCAAGGATTCAGGGACGTAGTTTCTGATTGCTTACTCAATGACTTGGAGATGGAGGGCTACCCTTTTACATGGAACAAAAGCCTGGGAACCGTGAACGGGGTAGGAGAACAACTGGATAGGGCTTTTGTGTCTGGACCTTGGATGAATTTATTTCCTCAAGCAAAGCTTCATAATATGATTGCACCAATTTCAAACCATAGCCTCATTCATTTGAATCTTTTCCAGCATAGGAAGGTGTTCCATAAATGGAGATTTCGTTTGAGAGCTCATATAGGTATGGCAACGAAACCCGTACCCATGGATATTCGCCTGAACCCGCCCCCAACTTTGACGAAGAATACTCGAATTGACCGAGTACGGATTCGAGTTTGGGGATTACCCAACTTTTTTAATCAGGGTGTGGGATGAGGATGTCATTACCCGTCCCGTATACCCATCCCCGTATCCACTGTAACTTCTGAATCAACATTTAGTATTAGAGGTCAGATATTAACTGCTCACCATAGCCGACTTCAGTATACTACTTTAGAAGCTTTGATGTGTTTTAAAGTTGGTTATGGAATTTAGAGAATGCAGGCAAAATTCTGAATGCTTATGTGATACTTAATGAATTGCTTATATTTTTAAAACTTATAAATTGTTATTTATTGTTTTATATTTATTATTTGTAGGTTCTAGAGCAATTAAAGAATCAACTTTTATTGTTGATGAGATTGAATCTGATGATGATATATCATCATTCATATCTAATTTTTCAATTTTTTTTTAAATATAGATGCTTTCCTCAACATTTGCAAGATTAGAGATATTATTGTTGATCGGTGAAGTAATAACTATACTTAGATGACAAAAATACGAGTTTCTTTCATAAAATGGCCTCTGCCAGAAAGAAAACAACCACCATTGGGCAACTAGTGAATAAAGAGGGAGAGATGGTAGAGGAGCAACTGGAATACGCGAGGTGGTTTGAGAATATTTCCTTTCTTTGTTCATGACTGATGAAGGTATTTCTTGTCCCATAAACTGTGTTTTTTGCGAGAATGAGATTGAAAATAATTGGCACAACTTAACATGTCCAACAAGTGTTATTATTTGGAAACAAAGTGGGTTGTGCAGTGGTATTGAGACAACGATGACAAATGTTGACAGCTTTAAAGAGCTATTTTTTAAGATGCTGGATACACTTATTGCAGGAAAAGCCAATTTATTTGCTATGATACTATGGAGCTTGTGGAAAAGAAGAAATAACTGGCTAAAACAATGTTGGCAGATTGGTCTTCATCACAAGCCGTAGTCACTAGAGCGAATCACAACATTGAGGAGCAATTTCCTGAGTACTGGCAGCATCCACAGTAGGGGAGAATGAAATGCAACACTTTTCCTACATGCAGGAGCTTCGAGCTATGGTGCTTGTGTTCGTGATATTATAGGCAGATTCATTGTGGCTTCAACAAAATACCAGCTGGTTTATCTTGATGTTCAAGAGGCTGAAGCAAACGCTATTCTTCAAGCATTGCTCTGGCTTGTTGGTTTGAACCTTACTCGAACCATTATTGAATCAGATAGCAAGATAGTAGTTGATGATATGATCAATAATGAGGTTGAAGATTTTTCTGAGTGCGGGCTGATTATAATGAAATAAAGGATGTACTTAAAATGTATCCCTTGTTTTCTGTCATATTTACAAGGAGACAAGCAAATAGAGCAACCCATACCTTAGCTAGAAATGCAAACACCTTCCGTCACAATCATACTTTCCTTCATATTCTTCGTATTTCTTATGTATATTATATTATATTATATATACATATGGAAGCAATAGGCATATGAAATTACATTTTTAACTTTTTCAATTGATTGACACTTGGCAAAAACTGGGGCAAAATGGAAAGCAGAAAAATTTTATATTCACTAATTGCACTCTCTTTTTAATAAGTGCACTCCAATGTTCTCAAATTAAAACTTACTAATTGCACACCCTTTTTTATAAGTCTACTCCAATATTTCCAAATGAAAACTTGCTAATTGAACCCCTTTTTGATAAGTAAATTAATATTTTCTTTTAAATCTTAAATACTCATTATATCATTTCTTTCATCCTTCTCACGTTATATATTTAATGCGTAGCCAGTGGTATTACATGTGTACGCAGGATATCGTACTAGCCAGTTACAAAAATACAAAATCCGAATATTATTTTAATTTTTTCTTTTGAAAATATTTAAAACCACTGGTGATATAGTAATTCATCTCTTATTTACTTAACAACTATCTAGAAAAATACAGTGATTTCCTTTCATTTTATGGTATCAGTTTCACAATCTCCTACTTTGGGTCTTTCATATTTTTCAATATTGTTGGTTCTCATCTCAATTGACTTAGTCTAATTATTGACAAGTTTGCACAGGCGTAACAAGAGATAGAGTCTTAAGTTGATCCATTGTTTAAAGCTTAATTTCAACAGATGTAGATTATCACAAGAAAGAAAATTATTATTGAACTCCACTTTTTTCTTTCTCTTATTAATTTACTTGACAATTGTCTAGGTGCAATGGTCTTCTTTTATTTTATGTTATGATTTTCAATATTTTTTTCCTTTGGACCCTTCATATTTCTCAATATTGTTGGTTCTCACTTCAATGGGCTGAGTCTAATTATTGGTAGGTTTGCACAAACGTGCCAAAAGAAAAAAGCTTAAGTGGATCAATTGCTTATGGTTTGATTTCAACAAAGGTATATTATCACAAGAAAAACACATTATTATTGAACTTCACTTCTTTCTTTATCTTATTTTTGCTTCACATCAATTTTGTCATTAATAAATTATGCTAGATCTTGCAGTTTTTTAAATATCTTTCCAATCTAGATGATATGTTGTGTTAACTACCTTTTCAAAAGTTATGTGTGTTCAAATATTTTCTTTATCATCTTCTCTATTTTCTCAACTTTGAAACGTTCTTCTTCTCTGATGTTTTCTGCCTTCTCACAATTTTTCTCTCTTCTCTTAACTTCTTCATTCACTCAATTTATTTTCTCTCTTCTAAAAATAAACCAATGAAATATCTTTTTATTTTTCCGTTAACCATTCAATATCGCAACCCTCGCTGAAGATGCCTTTTGTCAGCCACTGTTGACTACATCTTCATAATTTGTTCATGATTTATGGTGATCTGTAGCAATAAAGGTGAATAATTTTCTTAGTTTCTATTTTCTTTGTTGATTTTGTTTTGGTCTAATTACTTTCTTTATTTTTTCTACTTCATCAAAATTTCTCTAATATTGTGAATATAGACTAAATTTGTTAAAAATTATTTGATATGGCCTACCAGTTAAATTTTTTATGGAAAAAATACTAAACGGGTCTTTATAAGAATAGATGATAATTGGAGAATTTTTTAAATATTTATTTGATTTTGTTCTAAATTGATTTATTGGTTGCAAATTATGTGTTTGATCAAATGCCAAAAAACATTTTTGGGTATGTTTCTCTATTTCTCATTTTACTTTTAAATTTATGACACTTTTAAGACGACTTTTCATATGGGAACTTTCAGTTGATTCCGTCGGTTTGGTATTATCTTATAGGATATGATATTTTTGCATATGATCTTTGGTTGTTGTTGCTTATCTTTTGTTAATATTATTCCTATTTATATTCAATAGTTCAATTATATTTGTTTTAAAAAAGTTATTAAATAAAAATTGATGTTTAATTTAGAAATTTAGTTGAACGGGTAAAGGATCAATGAAATGTTCAATTGTCAAATTTTATACAAGACCTTTATAAAAGTGAGCATTGACACAAACAGAAGTAAAAAAAAATGCATGACAAAGTAGAGAGAAATGAAGATATTACTTGGATAAATTGAAAGAGAAGAGCTAAACAAGTGGAAAGTTTACTAAGAGAGCATTAATTTTGCATAAAGTTTTTTAGTTTTTTTCTTTAATTTAACTTCATAACTGAAAATATTATATCTAACAACAAATGATGTCATTTTGAAGTCCTACCTTTTTTTAGTCAAAGTTATGCTACCAACAAATTCAACCAACCTTTTTTAAGTTCATAAGCTTATTTTGTTCTTTATATTTCACTATACTTTGTCAGGACTAGGCAGAATAGAGTTGCCATGGGAACAAAAATGTTAATGAATAAGAAAATTTAATGAAAAAATCTACCTTAGTATCAAGCATGATGACATAGAGTATATGGTTATAAGCGTCATGAAAGAAATGATATAATGAGTATTTAAGATTTAAAAGAAAATATTAATTTACTTATCAAAAAGAGGTTCAATTAGCAAGTTTTAATTTGAAAATATTGAAATAGACTTATAAAAAAGAGTGTGCAATTAGCAAGTTTTAATTTGGGAATATTGGAGTGCACTTATTAAAAATGGGGTGCAACTAGCGAATTTAAAATTTTTCTGCTTCCCATGTTGCCCCAGTTTTTGCCAAGTGTCAATCAATTGAAAAGGTTAAAAATGTAATTTCATATGCCTATTGCTTTCATATATGTATAGTAGATAGTAGATATAATAGATTTTCTTATCAACGACTTTATTTACTTTTACAATTTATCATAATTCTAACAGCATGTCCATAGCACATTTTTTAGATCTCTACTATCCTTTAATTATTTACAATTCCAAAATAATAACTTCACATACAAATATGTTGAATTTAACATATTTATATGTATATATTTGTAACAATATAATTAACATATAATATAAGACATTGGAATAATTTTTGTAAATTTTTTTATTAACATTTTCAATCATTATTCACATAAATTTATATTATTTAATAGACTTTATTACAAAACTCAAACAATACACTCTCCACCAGTGCTTATGCACGGATACCATACTAGTATTATTGAAATGGAAAAGATTTGAGTTTCTTGCTGTCAACATCAACAACACCTTTAGTCCAAGTTAATTGGGGTCGGTGATAGATGAATCTAATGATAAATCGTAAATGAGACAGAAAGAGAAGGGAGAGGGGAAGAAAAAAGTAGAAATAAGATAAAAGAAAGAAAAAAGGGTGAAAGGAAAAAGGGAGAAAAGAAGAGGAAAAGAACTAAAACAAAGGAATGACTAGAACATAGAACTACTAATGAGTTTAATCCTCCACCAAGCTTATAGCTTTTCTCCACTCCGTCCTAAGACATACTGTCCGCCAATCTATATCCCACTCCATTAAAAGTCTTGTTTAACTACCTTTCCCTAGATAAGTTTCGGTCGACCCCTACCTCTCTTTGTGTGGAGCTCTTGGTAACAAACTCTTGTTCTTACGTGAGCATCTAGTGATCTCAACGTGTCAAAACCACCTCAATCTATACTCTCTCATCTTTTCACAAACCAGTACCATTGATACTTTTCTTCGAATATCCTCATTTTTTATCTTATCCATCTTCATATATCTACACATCCACCTTAATATCCTCATTTCTACTACCCCTATTTTATGCTCATATTACATATGTGCTGGTCAACATTCCACTTCATATATCATTGTTGGTCTTACAGCTGTTTTATAGAAACTTTTAGTTAATCTTCAATATATTGATCCTTGCAACTATGCCCTCGTCTGCCCTAGGTTACTTGAGCCGACCTCCTGAAGGTTAATACAATATTGCTCCTTTAGTTAGATTATGCTATAAAAGTCACCAGCTTGTCTTATGTACCATGCAAGGTATCCTGGTTCCTGGAGCTATATGCTTAAAGAAGGAAATGCATTTCCAACACATTCATACACTAGAGTACAATTAATTATTAATTCAAGTATATAAAATAGTGTGTAACTATAAATTTCTTTAGACTAAAGCCCAACTCGTGATCCCTCAACTTACACAAAGAAAACGGATCCTCTAGAGTTACTGGACCAAAAGCAATCGTAATAATCCTTAATTAAAATTGTTTAATTTTTTTGGTTATTTTATTATAAAGAAGATATAATTGGAAGATAAACAATGGTGGATAATTATAAGGGTATTACTTTCTGCACCGGTTTTTTTTATATACCTTATTTCTATGTTTTTGTACTTTTCCCCTAAAAATTCTTAAAACTTAGTTTTGGAATGTATTTTTTAATGGATAAATATTCTGGAAATCAGTTTTTCAGAATATATTTAATACACTGCAGAAACTAATTTCTGGAACATCTACTAATTGAAGTTCTTTCAATGTTTATAAATTCCGAATATTAGTTTTTCAAAAATTGTATTTTTGAAACAGACTGGAAGGAAGAGCAGACGAGGCCTAACCCCTCCCTTTTCAATTTTTTTCTCATAAAATTTGATGTATAATATCAATCATTAAGATAATTGTGTATGTCAAAATTTTCGAGTGAAACATTAATCTTTGATATGAATATCATAAATCAATTTGATTTTATATTATCAAAAAGAATCTTAATTTTTTATTTTAACAGCCATCAATTAATTCAATGTTTCTTACGAGATCAATTAATTTTATTCTTTATTTTAATAACCATAATATTATTAGTAAATTTGATTTTCAACTAAAAAATAAATTTATTCTAAATATTGAAAACTGTCAATTAATGTCATCCCGTTTTGAGTAATTAATTTCATCTCGTCTGCTCCTCCTTCCAGTCTGTTTCAAAAACCCCTAACATACACTAACATCAAAGATTAAATTGACTAAAATTGTGTAAAGTCAGAAATTATACTCATTTTTGTAATATTAAGAACCAAATTTACTTAAAGCATCAAATTAATTTTCGTAATGTCAAGCACAAAGTTGATCGATGGTACCAATTTTGAAGGACCAAATTCATAATTTTCTCTAATATTTATTCAGTTACAGCCTTTCTCATAATGGTTTTCTAGATCTGTCCATGCTTACAGAACATGAAGAAGAGTCCTCAAGGTTCAGCTTTAATAACTTACCAGGCACAATATTGATTTGAATCTTCAACATAATGTTAACCAATTCATTTTCAATAAAACTCAATCCATGGTCGCTAGAAAACTAATCCTGTACCAGATATTCTAATAAAGTCTTATGCAGTTGGTCCTCTTGTTCTCTCATTGAGCCATATGAGCAACCTTCTCATCATTTATCCATCCATGACCTTGGCAATGAAGATCCGAATATTTGGTGGAGCAATGTTTTCTCCCTTTTGCCTAGCTTGTTTACGCCATAGCCTCGAAAAACTCCTAATTTCAATGCTTCTCTTCCTTCTTCCACCGCTCTTTTCCTTACAGCTTTCAATAAAGATGAACCATGAGGAATTTCACTTTTTTCAGCTTTTCCCGTTTCGTGTGCCATCTTGTCTGTTTCTACCCCTGCTTTCTCTTCAGGTTGATGACTCTTGGCTCCATTTGTGTTGGCGCCTGCACGATCATCATGATCACTATTTCCCCACCATTTATTTGATGTGGTTGATAGGCCTTCTGATGGAAACCCACACTTGAATTCATCCATTGTTGTTATTGCTTTGGTCAACCCAGAGTTGACCACATTCTGTGTACGCCCACTTTCAATGTTCTTGTTTCCGTGCTGATGTGAATTCTGAAGCACTGTAACACCTGGTGCTTTGGCCCTCTCATCATTTGTTTGTGGTAAGACACTGCAGTCAAACATCAAGTTAACATAGACCAATTATAATGGATAATAAAAAAGGTTAGAAAGTCTACACCTATAATTAGTCTATACAGCATCTACATGGAAGTTTCTGGTGGATACACTACGAAGTTTTCATATCCATGCCATTCAGATAAAAGTTTCATTTTTGTTTCACAATATTGTAAGTAAAACCTTGGGAAACCTCAATAGAAATCTTAAGAACTAATTTGATTTCGAAGTTAAATATTAAACAATGCTTCTGAGGGAATTTGAACTAGGTAACTTCTCCATATACGGTGATTACTTGACACAACCCAAGCTACAATGAGTAGTTGAATAATTTTGCATTGTTAAATTTTGTAAGGATTTGATGACTTCACAATCACACAGTACAACAGGAACACTGAAAATAGCAAAGAAGAATAACACATGAATAATTAGAAATACATATTCCCTTCTCATAATACATTAAAGTAATGAAACCGTTAGCAACAAGAAAGAAGTATAAGAACAAAGGATAGGATAGCCCAAAAAAGTGAAAAGAAAAAGGACAGCCAAGAAAACACATCAGGTAAGCAAAGCTTTCCAAGCTCACCACTTATGCAACAAAGAAAGCTATCCATGGTTACCATTATCTGAACTGAGAACCAGAAAGAAGGTAATAAGACCACTTTAGCTCATTAAAGAGGCAACCACATGAAATAACCATTCAAATTCTATTATTCTCCAACCATAGTACAATAAACATTAGGTAACGGCATATACAACATATGAAAAAGTTGCTACACTCTGGACAAATCCTACATTTACCAAAAGCACCAAAGAAGTCTACTCTTTCAAAGAAATAGTTTTAGTGAGTGTAAAAACAAATGGCTGTTCGTTTTAAGAATCATACAGACACATGACATAAATAATGAACTGAATGTGTAGCATATCATGACCATATATATTTTTTTCCATAGAACTTCTAACAAAATACAATTTTCGAGGAACAAACCTCATACACACATTTGGATTGAAATGTCTAGGTGTACATAAGAAGGTTGAAATATTGAAACAAATTCTAGAATATAATTGTTATGAAACAGACATCCCTATGAGCTATGATAAAGGGATATTAATATAGTATTTCAGAAAGAATAGGAGCTGATTGATGATGAAAAAACTGGCTTCAACAAAATAGTAAAAACCAATGGAAATAACAAACTTTGCTAGACTTTAAAACTTACCTTTTGTTGTTGCCACTTATCAAAACCATTGTCACGATGGAGTTCTGATATTAACACAACACTTAAAACCCCACCTGCAGCATAAAGTTTGATAAACCATAAATTCTAAGTGATACTCTAAAACACTATAAACAAACAAACTTGTCAAAACTATAGCATGTGCTAGTTTTCAAAATCTTGTTGGTGCACATAGACACAACAATATATCAACTATCAAATGCTTATGTATGAGTATGACCAACACTTAAATACATGCTTTTGTTAAGCTGTTTAGGAAAACACCATAATCAGGTGTGAGAAGTTAAAACAATGGACATAGATAGAGTGATGAACATCATCTGTTCAGAAGTCACTACAAAGATAAGAACACAACCTGCTACATAAGTAGCTTCACTATTTTGCCCAGAAGGAAATAATAACCATGCTTATTTCAAATTTTCACCACTCCCTTCCCTATCAAAGAAATACATTCATAAAAATTTCATTTTTATTGCATAAAATTTACAAAATTTCACCTTTTGATTCTTAGATTCTCTCCCCAGCTTTTCTATTGCAAATGCCAAACACGGTCTTGCTTCAATTCCCATTCCCCCACCCACTTTATTGTCAAACAAGCAAAAATGTTGGAAGATTACATAATAATACCAATAGAAAGAACAAAAGGGAACTATAAAATAAAATAAAAGGAAAATTTTGCTGGTTCTTCTACCTCACAGGTTTGGTGATTTAGAGGTTCTTTTTGGCTGTTTAAAAAAATTATAAATTTCAAAATTAAAACAAAAAAGAAAATAAAAACATAATGAAAGGGGGGGAAATAGGTAACTAAAATGTGGGTAAAAAGAATAAGAATTCCAAAGAAACACCCAGAAGCAGAAAACTTAGGATTTCGCGCTATGAGCTAAAAAAAAGCATTTTGAAGCGAATCAAAGGGTTTTGCGGATTACCTAAGACAGAGTGAGCGCTTTATAGATATCAACTTCCAGTTTCAGTCACTTTCAGCTTCAACTTTGAACAATTGCGTTTTGGTGAGTGAAACCGAACCGAACTCAAGTCTGAACCAATTCAAGTACGGATATGTTTGTTTGTGTTGTCCTATAGACGATAACGGAATTTACGATATTGACCTTGAGGTATATATATATATATATATATATATATATATATATATATATATATATATATCGCAACATTGGTCCACGAAGTATATCGATAATTAATTTTTGAAAAAAAAAAAAAATTGATTGACCAAAAGATTTCTCATCCCAATTTTGTTTTTCTATCAATGGTGCTATACAATTATATCTATCTACAATTGGGTAATTACTACTACTACTAAGTTTTAAACAAATTATATGATAGATGTATTTATTTTTAAGTTTTAATAATTTAAGATTATGACTGTCAAGAAAATAATTTAAGATTATGAAGTATTTCAAATTAGATTAAAAGAATATATTCTTATTGTCTTTCATATATATATATATATATATATATATATTATTCTTATCAAAATCTAGAAATTTCACATGTGGGTTTGGCGTGACTTTAGTAGACTCCAAATCCTGTGCCATCGGAGTATGAGTAGGTTTTGCTTAGAGGAGGGACCTGCAAAATAAAGGAAAAACACTTCGAAGTAAGTACATTAAAATTGTAAGGATGACCAAGTGTGAGGACTCGACTAAAGTATAGAGAATGAGAGACTTGAATAATGCATTCAAGTATAAGAGATAAAAGTGTGAATGAAAGTTGAGTTCGAAGTGGGCCTTGGACCATTGGTTATAGATAATATGTTGATAAGATAATAATAACAGATAATAATAGACACTTAACTTAATTTGAATAAGAGATAATATGTACCTTATTGGTATATTGTTACTTATAGATAAGTAACAATTAATAGATAACTTGTTGAGATATGATGAGATAAGGTTGTTATACCTATTTGAATATCGTTGCATATAGATAGGCATTTAACGAGAAGCGAGAATATTGCGGATGTACGTGGTGCTCATGTATGTACGTGCTCCTGTATAGAGTCGACGTCCATGTTCATGTAGCGGTGTTGACAAGGAACCCGGACATCATGTCCGGGTTGGCACTTGGAGGCTGAATAAACGCCTATTAATGAAGCAATGATAACATGGAAGGTGACCACGTATACATTGACATTTATGAGGCGGTCACGTATCATTTTACTATTTTGGACTGTACATATATATACTCTAGTAAATAAATTTTAAATGCTTTTTATCTTTTTACTATAACAATATCAAATGTATTTAAGTTAATTTTTTTTTAAATTGATATATGTTTGCGAGTAATTATAAATAAGTATTTTATATATGAAGACTTTCATATAAATGCTTTAATGGAACTTTTCTTAATGCATAGAAAAATAAACGCTTAACGGCACATTTATCTATGGTAATAATACGGTTTTTATATTTCTTTTATTTTTTTTGTTAAATATTGTACATATTTTGCTGACAATGAGTTTTTGAAAACTATTGACTGAACTTATTTTTCTGATGATCTTTTAAACTTGGTCTTTAAGGAGATAAAGCTCTCTACAAAAATGGTTTGTGATTTTTTTTTTTTAAATCACACTTCAATCTTCCTTATTGTGATTTGTTTCTATAGAGTGGATGAAAATATGAGAAATAATTTAAAACAAGAATAAATAGAGTATAAATGAAATTGAATGTTGGATTGTTCGATTGAAAATTTCTAAGTGAAAAACATATTGAAAATAATATTGTAAAAATAACAAACACTTATTAATATTTGTGTTTTTTTTTATTAATGCAAGTCAAATTAATTAGTAAAAAAAGACTAAAGAAGGGCATAAACACAAATATAAACTCTTGACTTTTTCCCAAGACATGAGAGATCACCTTCACCCGAATTAAATCCCTCACAAATCATCTCCACCTAACTAACAAAAAAATATTCATCCTAACCCATCGTCCCAAAATATTGGCTAATAAACAACATTATTATACCAACCTTATATTTACTTTGTTAAGTTCATCACATTCGAGATATTATCACTTTAAGGTATGATCACGCTTTAATTAGTTAAAAGAAAATAATATTTATAAATTTATCTTTAATCTAGATTCTTGAATAATGTTAAACTTTTGATACACTCGCAAATGAGGGAAAGAAGTTCTTGGTGCTCTGTGATTTGGATGTCTATTTCTCACAAGTAATGAGGAGTTTTTGAACACTTTAAAAATGCATTACATAGTTAGAGATAAGTGAGAAGGTTGAAGTGAAACAAGACTTAGTTGTAAGTCGTAACGAATCAATCTACAATTAAAAATATTACTTTTCTTATATATAGGACAATAGGTAGTAATAATTAAAAAAACAAGATTCTTAGGTAGGTTGAAGATCTTATATGTGTGAAATCCACCCAAGACTACTTTGGAGAAAATGGCATATGAAAAATCTCCAATGTTGGAGCTAATTGAATAGAAAGGGATGGCCAATTAACCGATTAAGTCCTCCTTAGATATGGATCAAGGATGTGTTTGGAAAAATAGTTTAATGAAATACTAATTTACTGAGTTCTTATCACACAAGAATTGATAATAATTTTGACGATGAGATTTATTAAAATAAGTATTAAAATAAAATAATAATAATTTATTAAAATACTGCAAGATATACGCAGGATGTATATTTTTAATCAGAAAAGCTAACTTTATTTAGGTTATGACATTTTTATCCCTTTTTAAATCTGAACTGAACGTAAACTATCTTTAAACTTAATAACTATAATTAAAAAATTCGTAATTAAATTAAATTATAATGAGTAATAATCACATTGTGCTATAACCCTTTATATTGTAACAAATAAATAAAGCTCTCTTCTGAGCTCATACATATACATTGCTGATACAATTATGCAACTTCAAAATGTGATATTCCTGCTTTAGTCATTTGTCATTCCTATTCTCAGTCAGTAAAATATAGTACGAAAAAGGGAATCACAAGAACTCCCAAAAAAATTCTAGTATGTGGGAGATCAATTTCTCTCCATTCTGAAAACTTCAAATTCCTGCCAATATTTGGAAAGATATATGGAATCAGTGAGCAAAGTAAACAAACATTACTTTCTTTAATGCATGGTACAAAAACCACCTTGATGTATGGTACATTCAAGATTACCTTGGCAATTCAGCAATATCTCAATCAGATTTATAAGTGTCCTTCTTTCCAGCAAGAATCATTGAAATTTGGAGACCTCTACTAAATGCTTGATTGAATAGCAACCGGGTTTGGAACTCTGATACAAATGGAAACCATGACAAAATGGCTGTTGGCAAGAAGATTAGTAATCCCATTACATATTCATAAGCTCTGGATAGCTCTTTCACTGAGTCCCATAGTTTAGCTCCTTTCAAGCATACCTTGCATGCTTGTGCAATCTTGAGTGCAAAATAAAGAAGGGAATATCAGTATTTTTGGTTGAATGAAGTACTTAATTAGAAAATTGTCTAGGATGGTGTGTAAGAAGAATATATAGCAATATTTCTTCAATCTGCCTAAGCATGTCAGGCTTTGGTTCTGTTTGGATAAACTTCTCTCTAAGAACTTATTAGAGAAAATTGAGTTTCTAACATAAGTTAAAATCAACTAATGCACCTCAACTTTTGAAGAAGTTAAATGAGAGAACTTCTATAAAAAGTTAAGTACGTAAGTTGATTTTGGCTTATAAGAGAAACTCAATTCATTTTTGTTAGAATATCTTTCAGTATTGGGCCCACAAGCCCATTAGTTCAGGTTATTGTTATATAATGTATCTTGTAAGGTTTACTTTTCAGATTAATGTATATTGTAAGGTTTACTTTTTCAGAGACTTTTACAATTTTACCTTCTTACTTTCTTCTCAAGTAAGTGTTTATGCAGAAGTTTATCCAAACAGGACAAAGTTGACAAAAAGAGTAAAAATTGTTCTTAATTAGTGCTTCTCTAAGATGCAGAAGTTTAACTTACCAGAATAATTGCCCATCCAGATGGCATGAAGGCAATAATGGCAGCAAACAAATCTGCTATGGTAAGTCCACATACCACAAATAATACAGTCATGACTGACAAGAAGCCAAGAAAGAGAAGTGCCTTGAGAATACGGAACATGAGCTGAAAGTCGGTGCCAAATCTTCGCCTTCCCATGGATACCATCTGATATGCCCATATGGAATTCACACAAACAGCAGAAGACAAATGCATTAATATTGCAGAAATGTGAACTAATTTTAACTGCACAATGACTATACAATGGTCTAAAATCTCCCTTTCTTTGATAGAAAGGAAATGTTTTTTTGTCTAAAATTTAAACTAGAAGCAAAAAATTCACTTAATCTTAAGTTAACAATAGTTTTGCATCAAACAATTAATTAGGTTTAAATCAAATTGATAATGTTTTATACGAAGTCACTCTTGATCCCCAAGATAGCATTTACATACCTTCAATACAATTAGTATTATTACTAAAACTGCCCAAGAAAGCCCAAATACCTGCAAGGAAAAAACAATGGTAGTAGTAAGATGGTGCCAAATAAACTTGCAATCATTAATAAGATTGGAGAATATAGAAGATGAGTTACTCTACCAGCAAATCTTTGTCATGATGAGTAATATCCATGTGGTAGACAATTCCATATTGGTATATAAAGAAGCGAAATGCAAGAATTATCTCAATTATCTTTCCCCTGAGATTTGAGTATTTCAGGTGTTCATTTTCTTCATCCCACCAAGATTCCCAGCTTTTATCAGATGAAATACCAATACCACCACGATTTCCCATCCACCGCTTCCAATCGGTCCAATCATCCACTGTTTTTTGCCAATCGAAGCCAGAAGGATTAAACAAGAAAGGAGCAAACAGCCAGGAAATGGCTAAAAACCACATTGACATTGTGATGAATAAATAAAGATGTGAGCTGCGATATGAGCTCCCATAGACTTCATAAACAATCAATAGTATGAGTATCTCTAGGCCCTTCACAAAATGACTTCGTGAGTACATCCTGTAGTTATCAGCAAACTTCGCATGGAAGACAACAAATCCACGACCAGTTGGTCTATATTTAGAGCCCCCATGTAAGAGTGTTCTTCCATAATAATGAGCTTTTGTTCCAAGCTGGAAAGTAAAGAACACAGAGGCTAGCTGAAGTTGCATGATGATAAAATCACCCAAGGCAGTGCGAAATCCCTTCTCCAAGCCAATTTCCATAACCATGGGCAGCACAAGCAGTAAGCCTAACTGAACAACAGACTGAGTTGCCAAGGCCTCTTCAAGGGCTTTGCTCTGATGTATGTTTGGACTTTGAAGAATTTCTCTCTCAACTCCACTCAAAACCATATATAAACGTCCATATAAGAACACATACACGGTCAACACAGTTATCTGAAATATTCATAACATCCAAATACAGGTGTCAGCATAAGCCAATTCCTGACTCAAAAATTAAGTTGACTGTTATAGATATCTTTAAAATTTAGGAACTTGTTTCATATCTAAAACCAGATTATCAAGAAATGTGATTTGATAGAAGATATACATTTTGCCTAGGCTCCACTTTCAAAAAGTCAACACTGTCAAAAGAGCCTTAATTAAACTGAAGAGAAACCCTCAATTAGGTCCTTCAAAGTTACATGTATCACCATTTTAGTCCTTAAAAAATTTTGGCCACCAAATTAATCTTTCAAAGATTTAAATTGTCACCATATTAGCCGTCCAAATATTATGTCACCAAATTAGTTCCTTGAAGATCTAAAATGTCACCATTCAAGTCTTTGTGAAAGATTAAAGCGGTGACAAAAAGAATTTTTGCAGGACTAATTTAGTCACCAAAATTTTTAAGGACTAATGTGGTGACAGACATAATTTTAAAAGACCACATTGAGGGTTTTCTCTAAACTAAATGAATCATACATATTAAATACTTATTAAATATTGTCTACCCTCCTTATTTTATGTAGTACAAGTGTCTAGACAGCAAAGAGAAGTGCTAAAATCAAGTCTTACGAAAGCAGCTATTTCATGCAAAATTGCAGATAGATTTCTATCCACATAACTTTGCCATGCCCTGTTTCATTTAAACCATTTTGAGTAGTAGACCTATCTTCAACAATACTTTAAGATTAACAAAAGTCAGATGACGATAGAATCCATTGACAGACATAAGTTAAGATGATTACTGTTAATTTGATTTTATACTTTACTGAACGTGTATGTAACAAGTTGGTTCTATATTGGAAGAAAACACCATATACTCCAATTAGACAAAGTGCATTCCAATAATCTGCTATTCTTAATAGCCTTAAACTATAAAGATAAGATCCCCAAAAATGAGATTTGATTAATTACCATGCTACTGAAGTAGAATCCAACTGTTGTGAAGTAGAATGACAACATCCTGTAGAAGTCAAATCGTCGTCCAAGTCGATAAACATCACGGCTAAGTGTTTGTTCTCCATTTCCATTTGCAACCTTAGCCTCAAAGAGTGATATCTGATTCATGCCCACGTCACGCCCCTTACCTACTTGTATATATTCATGATGTGTGATATATCCTTGACGTAGAGTTGAATTGAACCCTATGGAAGTTAAGCACAATTAGTAAAATACTCCCACCCACATAAATACGCAATGTAGATTTGAAAGGAACCCTATGGATGTCAAGCAGAATTAGTAGGAAACTGGGACCCCTCAGATAGCATTTCTATTCTACCATATGTACCTGCAAATATATCCTCACTTAAGTTTATAACTTTTGATGCTTTGCTTATGCCACCTCTGGTTATGTGGAAGAGTCTGTCAAATATATCAGGATGGCCATAATGAAACCGAACCCTGCAAATTCAGGAAAATGGATTACTTAACTGAAGTTTTAGTGCATAAAGAATAAAATAAGACATCCTATTCTTGAATTAAATTCAGTTGCAACACAAAGCATGATGAGTCTGTGCTCTATTCAAGTTTCAAGCCTAAGGAGATTTCAGGTAGGAAGCAAATAGATATTGTAGGAAAGCCGTTTTAATTGTAGTCACCCTTAGCCCACCTTAGTTGTGGCCTCTTTTGGGGGATGCCTTAATTACAACCTCAAGGGTGGTGGTTTAGTCCCACATCAACTAGAAATATGACTTAAATAGAGCTTATAAAGCTTACACAGTCCTTTCCTTACAAGTCGGTTTTGTGGAGTTGAGTTGAGTCCCAAGTCCAAATTCTAAGAGATATACAGTAAATAGAAGCCTTTCTTGCCATATTTACTAACATGTACTTGTAACTACAAGTTCTGGTTTTATTTGAATGACCAAATGGATGAAACAAAATAGAAAATAAAGTAAAAGGTGACAAAGGTGTGAAGTCAAGATGAAAATCCCAAGGGATTTATAATAATACTTACATGTTGTATCACATGACACACAAATTGGGACTAACCTTAAAGGATTTGCCAAAATTCGTTGGCCAATGGTCACGAAACTGGTCTCCTGGTTTGACATAAACCAAGCAAGTGAAGAAACACTGCAGAATAAGAAACACATAAGCATAGATAACTTGTGCCAATTGAAGCTTGATGATAGAAGTATATATTTTCTTGATCATGAATTAATTATTCAAATGAAATTTAATACTAGATATTGTCACAAAGCAGACCTTCCAGTAAATATATGCTCCCTTATACCCAATATGCTGGGTGTCCGTTGTCCACTACGTTTTCTCCGGAATTCTTCCAATACATTTCTCATTTTGAAAGCTTCTTCATAATAGTTATCCTTAACAAAAGAAATAATAAATTAGGATAATTGAGTTATACAGAAAGTGCTACTTAATTCCTATTAAATTGAAGTCCAAGGAAAAGTTACCTGATTCATGTCTATGGTCTGCAAGGCTTCTCCACGAGTAAATACAATAGCATGATTTTGGTTTTCAGGTTTCCCTTCACCAATTTCTGTTGGAGGACCAGGTAGCTTGATACGATATATTTCCTAGTAATGCAATATAGAATCATTTGAATTAAATTTAAGGCTGTGCAAAATGCCAAACCAGCTGAACATGAATTGAGCTACCCAGGCACAATATCAAACTATTTCATTATATAGTTAGGCACAACAGTAAGTCCGTAACACAGAATAGAAAACCCCTTCAATTTATACTTTATATCATGCAAATAGTTGCACAGAACATCCTTTAGTTTGTCACAGTAATAATCTTTTACTCCAGAGTTATCATAGCAGCATTCATATCAGCTCTTTTATATCTTTCTATTTGTTTCACCTCTTAAGCATCTGTTCCATATTGATTTCTCCATTGTTGAAGAAGTGGTTATTTACTGTTGGATAAATAAGTGGTAAATTGCTCCTTTTAGTTAGATTTCTACTGACAATCTTTTCTTTTCAATAACAGAAATAGATAAAAATAACAGAAGTGACAAACCTTTATTTATACTAATTATGATCTTAACTAATTAGATAAACAAATCATGATATAATAAAGAAATATAGGAACCAGTCCTAAGATATAATGAGGAACCAGTAAAATAAATCTGAGAGGACAACCTAAGATATAATAAGATATTTTTGGATATTTTCATATAATTCTAACATAACTCTTTGTCTCTCTGTTAATATGGAATCCAGATTCCAAAGCTTGGATTTGACAAACCCAAGAGAGTTACACCAGCTTTGCCCATTGGCACCGTAGTTTAGGGAATGGAATAGAGAATTCTGTTCTGATTGTCTTTGACAGAGGGTACACCTGGCAGCAGGATACTTGAGAGAAGGACATATTATAGTCTCTGAATTTCTACCTATTGTTCCAATCATAATTTCAGTATCTATGATCTATCACATACCTAACTTGCTTTCTTATTATTGGTTGAGAATGTAAAAAGGTTTACACTAAAAGAACAGAGAAATTAAACTCTTCAATAAATATGGAAAAAGCACCACTCATAAGAAAACATCAAACCAGAATCTTTTGTCCATACCTCATCATACTTATCCCCTCCCTTGACAAGAACAGAGTAATAAACTTTCTGAGATTTTCCATCCTTTGTCTCTTCTGTTTCATCTATGTAAGCAACACGAAGGGCTGAATGCCTGCATGGAATGTTCCGTTTTACCATTGTCAATCCCATTTTTGTTTTACAAATATAAGGAACTTATAAAGTTCAGCAAATGGTTGTATTGACTCACGTTAACATCAGATTGAGAATGTTAGTATAGCAGCTTCTGTCTCTAGGAATTTTGGACTTCTTCTGAGAACCGTACACTTGACAAGAAACAACATAGGTGAACTTTAAATCGGCCATGGCTTGTGCCTCTTCGAGAAGCTTCTTATTTTTGTCATAGGAATCCATTGTCCGGTAGCCTTCAGAGAGAGCTGCAAGAGAAACGATGTATAGTTCATTACTTCATTTATATATGAAAGGCTTATGCCATATCTTAGAATTTGAACTTGAATATAGTATGTAAAGAGAGAGATAACCATTGTCTCCTGCAGATTCTATGAAGTACTGAAGGATCAAAGCTTGCCAATAGTACATCATTCCTCTCACTAGCAAAAACAAAAAGTTGAAAAATACATTTAAATTGGAATATATATTCAAATCTAGCAACATAAATAATGTTCATTACAAATTTACAATCAAGACCTGTTCGATAGAGTGTCTGTCCTCTGTAAGATGCCCACTGACGAATTAACTCCTCCGTATCTTCTTCAGGGTCATCACTTTTTAGTCGTTCATGGAAATTGGCCCATTCATCTACAGTACATTAATGACATACAGTAAATGAGTGCACATGTACTAAAGAAGGGTAGAAATGTAAGGAAGCATATAAAATACTCACCAGGATATATCTTTCTTAGGTAGAATAAAATTGATATTCCATCTTCATTTTCCTGATTGAGTTCCTCATCAGAATATAGAACATCTTCTTTGAAATAGGGTGTCAGAACACTGAAGCAACACTCAGATAAGTTACATATCAAGGTAGCATGAGGGAAAATTGTTAGGATATTAACACCTATGTTAGAAAATTAGCATTATTAGAATATATATAGTGAATGTATTTATGTTGATTACATTAGAATGGTCAATTGCTTATAGTTAGACTAGATATTAGTTATTTTGCCAACTTAGTATGCTTAAATTAATAGTAATTCAATCAATAAATAACAGAACACGCGTTTAGAATTACACACTAACTTCTCCCAATAATTCTCTCCCAACAAAAGTAAACAATCATCCATATATTTGGGAAAGTCAATAATTTGTAGATACATGCATGCAGCCACAATAAATGAGGTGGCAATTGTTGCCAACAACAAAGAGCAATAGTAATGAAAAAACACATCTGATTAGTATCTTAATCATTCTTCTCCTGAGTTAGTCAGAAAAAATGGTTTAGTAGAAGTAGACCTTGTGTTCAGAGTACAATCACCCATCCCTTTCAAAATTTGTTATTTGTTAGACATCAAAATTATTCATAAGCCTCAGCCCAACAGCTTAAGCTTTTATGGAAGTTGGCCCTTGACATGGTATTAGAGTCTGTATGATCAAGTGATCAAGAGCAGGCACGGATCTATTTGGGAGTGAGTGGGGTCAGCTGCCCCCACTAGATTTTTAGTTTTTATTTACATAATATATATATATATATATATATGTGTGTGTGTGGTTATAAATTAATTTTGAAATTTGAAATATAGTTAAAAAAAGTTAAGTTTTAACATCAGTTTTGCCCCCACTGCTTTATTTATGTGAGTATTGTCCCCACAGCTAAAAAATTCTGGATCCATCACTGATCAAGAGTTTGATTCTCGTTTTCTTCATTCTTCCAATATAAAGTTGAATTTCAACACAAATAGAGAAGATCAATGTGTTTGTCCATGCTTCAAACTCAAAAAACTCTTGCATGAGGTAGTGGGTGCATTTATGAGTTTGTCCTTCACATTGTTCAACCCACATTCTAGTTTTCCTTTCCTTTCAATATAATTGTATATCACAGTGACTAACCTGAAGGACAACATGTCCCGAACTTTGGGAGCCTTTGGCATATTCATAAATAAGGAGTTTGCAAAGAATGTAATACGGCGGCGGGCTTCTATATTTTGGGGCACATTTATGGCTGATTCCTTGACTGTTAAAAGCAAATGAAGCCTAATAACCTACAGAGAAGAAACAGAAACCCTGTAAGTAACAGCACATTCAATGTGTTCACTTAAGTATAATTGTCAAGACTACCTTCTCCATCACTGATCTATCATGTGTAAAAGAAGTGTGAATGTTGACAAACTTCTGCCCTCTCTCTACATGATATTCGTGAGGTGTTTGCTGAGGTGTTTGCAGCAACCTGGAGAAAGCAGAACCAAGCCAATACTGTAAGGCAGTACTCATTATAGGGTTTAAGAAATCATAAACCAAAGTTCCAGTCACTGTTTCAAACATACAAATGGCCATCAAACATAACATCCTGTATGATAATTTCTACAATATCTTGCAGGACATTGACTATCTGGGATTCTAGTTTGCCATCTTCAGATCGCTGCCAATGGGGAAAAAATGATATTTATAAGACCTGCTTGTAAGAAGGAACTGAAATATACTGAGAAAAAAAGGAAGCATGATGAGAAAAACCTACCAGTAGAGTAAGGAATTTTTCTAATTTCTCACTGAGTGAAGGTAAGCCACTCATATTGAATTCCTTGACAAATTTTTCTTCTTGTATGCACTCATCTACTCTATTGCATATACGTATCACATCCCTGTCTCGTAAATGGAAGAAACCCAATACTCATGAGGATTCCAATAAGAAGAAAATCATATGGGTGAACAATGGCTATACAAGTATGTTTCCCTTACCTTCTATCATCTTCATCAAGCAGAAGGTTCAGTATGATGTCCTTGAGAGTCTCATAGCATTCAACAACTGCTGAATACATATACCCATCGCTTTTAATCTTTCTAAATAAATCATCATCGGTCTCCTTCTTATAATCTTTTGCCATGTCGACAGCTATAGGAATCTATCACATATTGAAACAATTTAAAAAGGAAGCAAAAGGCATGTCCACTCAATCATAAATTCATAATAAATTTTTGGCCATAGGAAACCACTAGTATGACACACCTTACTAGCAAGCAAGAATGGAGGCCACTGAATGACAGAAACATAACTTGCACGGTATGGGACAAGAAGCAAATCTCTATCCCTGGAAAATTAGTAGTCAAGAGATATAATCAGATGCTTGAAATTCCGTCATCTAATGCAAGATGTGTCAGGCAAGCAGTAGTTTGGAGTTTGTACCTGTCACTGATGAGATCCTCCTCTCTCATAGAATTTATAAACTCATTCCAGACCTGAGAAAAATATGCAATATTTTGCCGTTCATATGTCTCATCCTGCCACAGCAACTCCCTTCATAAGACTCCAGATAGATATTTAGCTTTTATGTAGTTATTTAATTTCAGTGTACAGAGATAATAAATTTTGTAACCTGAAGTACCGATTCCTCCTGTTTAGTCTTTCTGTCTCTTCCAGTCCAAAAGCGCTGACTGAAAGCTATCGGTACAGATTGAAATCTGGAGCGGAGCATTCCAAGTGTCCTTATCTAAGAGATGTGAAACGTCAGGAGAAAATCACCGAAAAACAATGTTGCAAGAGTATGCGTACAAAGTAAAATATGTCAAGCTTCTAAGACATTAGGATGCAAGTAAAACATATATTAAGTAAAATATAATTATATTTATAAATTGCATATATGTCATTAATTTTTTGTTCTTGATTTCTATATTTTTAGATGATATTTATTTTGGTTTTCTATCATCATCTCATTATTGTTTGTCTTTCATCTCTTGGAAAAATTACTAACAAAGCATAATTGTAATCAAATTTATATAAAAAAATTATATTCAACTATTCAAGTTAAGATAATGATCACTATCCAAAGAAAAAATGTATGTCATTTGAAGACAAGGCAATCATGCTTCGATACAGGGGCTGCTGTATAACACATATCGTTATCTGACATGTTTACATCACCAATTTTGAAGTATCTGAGCATCATAGCCAGAACAGTATTATATACTAATATGAATTTAGTGCTATCATTATCTCAAGCAAAAATTCAAATCTTTTGAGAAAAAAATCATGGAAAGATGGGTTTAATGAGGTAACTTAGTGTCAAATAATGGAATTTTTTTCATGTGGGGTTAAAGAATAAATCATAACAAAAGAGGAAATTACAAAGGCTCAACATAAAATATTGCAATAAACATATCACTAACCTCTCCCAAATGGCTGAAGGCTCCAATAATGCCACCGAATAAAGTGGCATAAATAGCATACCAAATTTGAGCATCCATAAAATAAACCTATATATTGATAAAGCATAAGAATGGAATGAACTAACTGCACAAAAATGTGAAAGCCAAAGTAATGGAACAAGTCCTACTAAATTTACCAGGATAATTGGAGCCCATATTGCAATGACAATACATATATTGTGAGTCTCTGTTGCAGTTACAGAATGTGAGTTGAATCTAGTTATATTGACAGAATATGTAGTAAAGATAGTGTAAAGAACAAAAAATGTTACCATTTTCTGGAAAGAACTCATGCCACTGGTAGTTATCTATAGACATCCCCATGATTAATTTTGTGGGTCCAACAAGGGGCGAAATCTATTGAAAGATTAATTTAGAAGAAAAGAGAAACAAATTAATGAAGTACAATTTAAAAAACATTTAATGAGTTTCATATAATAATTAATGACACAGGAATAAAGAAAATACATGATTGCAAGAATTCAATAGTTCATTTATTGGTAATTGATTATGTGATCTTTCTAAATTTTGCACAAACATACAATTGAGAGAAAGAGAGAAAAGTTAGAGGCCTAGCATGTTGAAACCGTATTTTCAAATACACAACGGAGGCTGTATTAGGACAGTTATAATCAAAGCAATAAGGCAGTTTCCTGATTACCATAATTACGTGATTTGCGTAGACCAGACAAGACCATGAATCTAGACACTATTTACATAATAATGCAGTCAACACATAACATTAAAGCTCTAAATTGTTAGCATTAAGCTTGTATAATTGAAGTAACTATGGTAGTGTCTCTATTGAATTTTATAAAAATAGAATTTAAATGCTGATATATATTTTAAAAACATATGAATTTATTAATAACAACATATGAATTTGCTCCACCCAATATAGTTGTTGAAATTATAGGTTTCGGTAAGGAAGGAGAAAAAGAGAGAATAGAAACACAAAACATTAAACTGATATGGTATATTTTGAAGTGATACAAAAGACAAAGCACTAACAGTTCATAATACTTTTCCCTTAAATATTTTATAGATATTCTAATACACTATAATTATTTGAATGAATATTTTGACAGAGAAAGCGAGTTTGTCATTCAAGATTTTAATCTCTCTCTTTTGGTAATCAAGGCATGTTTATTACTTGATTAATAAACATACTCATATGTTAGTTAGCATTGACATCCATTGTAAAAAGTAAAGATGACCCTTATCATTTTTGTTGGTTTGAATATACATGAAGGATATGTATTAGCTAACTTAATTGAGAAATGGACATGATTATAACTATAATTTATCCCATATAAGACCATGTTCATGAGCATATTAAGATAACTTCATCATGTTACACATTATAGAACATCATTCTCCCAGCAGAAAGTGGGGATTTTAATGTTCAATTCAATAAGTTCAACTCTATCACGGACTGGGTGTATATATGGGCATAGCCACATTATCACTTACATGTGTTTTAGTGTCCACAAGCTACTGAACTTGTTAGAAAAATATAATCAAAACCAATTACATAAATAATACCTCCACATAGTAGCTGAATGCTAACTTGCTAATCAGCAACATGATCCAGAAGAGAGTGTACCTGCCATAACAAAATATAGTTTAAAGTCAGAATATATATATAAAAAAAAACTTAATAATAGAAGCAACACGTATGTGCCTATAATCCAAAAATTGACCTGTTGTCTCTAGAATGTATGGGCCACAATAGTTTCGTAAAGAATATGATGAAAACATTAAAAGGCAGTTGATAGATATATTATTCAGCATTTCTTTAACTAGGAGAGTAAGTGCATGTTTAAATTAACTTATTTTTCAGGTAAAAACTCTTTGTTCTTGGTAGCTTCTTGAAAGAGCTTTTAGGGAAAAAAGAAAAGATTTTCTGAGAAAAAGGGTTCCCAAAACACAAAGTATGACTATCCTACAAAGCGTATAATAAATCAAATGATGTTTAATATAAAAAAAAAAACAATTGGAGTTCTACATAGCCATGTTTATAAATATCATCTTTCTGGAAAAAAGATTTGCTGAACACAAATGAAACCAACTAAAAAGAAAGACATGGTTGGAGTGAAACGAAGGTTTCCACCTTGAAATTCCCCCCACAAAATATACCACAAAAAGAACTGGATGCAAAAAGGAAATTGATAAGAATTTCTCACTTACTTCAACAGTGAAAACATATTCTCATGCATGCCTCTTCCTACATACAATTTTGGCTGCAGTATAGTCAATGTTAGATAGAGTACACAGAAAATCATATTTCAATTAGAAAGAGATGGAAAGACTAATACACGAAGCATCTGTTAGGTATTTCAGCAAAAAAAAAAAAAAAAACAATAAATGTATGTGTTGCTGACCTGAGCCCACCACATCAAAAGGGTAAGGATTCTCATATTTGAGCGCTCCAATTTTTTCCGGAGTGGAGGAAGGAAAAATATTATTGCAGCCACTATGTTTGGTAACATATATAATACAACAACATAGGTGTAAAGTGACTGGTTCCCCCAATCCCCAGCCCAACTGGTGACAAATCTTATAAGCCCTGATGGATTCACTTGAGAACTGGAATAACAGACTGGCAAAACAACAACCCAAACAGCTGCTACCACAAATTTCAGAAAATATCGAAGCAGCTGAGTAAATTTCATATTCTTCAATGCATTCCATGTGAGAATAATATCAAGAGTTACTGCAATTGAAGATATGCGAAAAAAGTTACTATATGACAACAGTAATTGTTATTGAAACTACATAAAGAATAAAGCTACCTTAATTCTTTTTTAATATTCTCTATGTTGTTTACAAAAGAACTGAACAACTTCCAACCGAAAGGAGTAGTTCTTTTGGTAAATCTTTCCATTTTGGACTTTGGATTTGTATGTAGTGATGTATATGCTTTTCCTTATGTGTAAATATCTTATGTGTGAGGGCCTGGTCCTTGGCCCCACAATTCCTTATGGTCTGTCTATAAATAGATAGACTTCTCTGTGTAATAGTTAGGGTAATAATAATACAGTTACAATTCAATTATGTTTTCTCTCTCCTCTTTCTCTGAACTCTCATGTAAAGAAAAATAGGTAAGCCAATAGAGGTTTACAAATACGGCAATGGAGATGGAAAGAAAAAGGTTGATAGGGAGCGAGCAGACCTATTGCAGATAGCATGCTACAGCAAGAAACTATTAACCCCATTTCCAATAGATATTGCATACTCTTTCCAAATAAACCATAAAATACCCCCTGGGGTAGGTCTCGGTGCTTTCCAAGCCACATACCCAATCCAAGTTGCAGGCCTTTAGAGTATATAGACACTTTCTCATATAGCTAGTTGAGGAATTACACAATTAGTATAGTTATTCAGTTACTCAGTTTGTTGTAAGAGTCGGTTAGAGTTGGTTGTAACTGATGATCACCAACTGTTAGTACTGGTTGAATAACTATGTGAGTGCTTGGCTTGTACAAAGCAATTTTTAATCAACAAAATTCACAATCTTTCAACTTCCCTTTTTTTCTTTAGTCATTTTTTCACATTTTCTTTTCCGCTCAACATTCTCAATACAGGTCAAGGTGGACATCTTCATCTTACATGTTGAAATCGTTCCATCATTAAATTTCTTAGTATTTGATCCACAACATACCACTCCTCTTAGGCCTTGTTTGGATAAAGCTCTCAATAAACCCTTATAGAAGAAGAAAATAAGAATGTAAAATAAATTAAGATCCTCCCATAAGTTAAAATCAACTTATGCACTTCAACTTTTAATCTTTTATTGAAATTCTCTCATTTAACTTCTCCAAAAGCTGATTTTAACTTATGGGAGAAGTTTAGTTCATTTTATCTTTTTATTTTCTTCTCCTATAAGTGTTTATTGAGAAATTTATTAGAACAGGACCTTAGTCCAGACATGGTTTTTACAGACTCCTTTTGGAAGGTGTAGGAAATAATCTGTTAATGCATGGCCTACCTTCAGCAATATATCCTGACATTAATTTAAGTTCTGCTCTTCCAGAGGTCAGAAAGTATTGGTCAATGTTTTTAGTCAGATGGAGGATTTTTATCTTCCTGCCTTCTTTTCTCTCCTTTAAATAAATCTTTTGAAACAGTAGGTAAAGAAAAATGCTCAGACATAAACGAATCAAGTACCTTGAAGAAAATTGAGAAAAGCATATGTAATGAATATAGTCATAACATTTCTGAAGACATCTCCATCAAAAAAAAACCCAACAGGTCCCAAGGAACTCCATGCTATGATGATCATTGCCTGAAACAAATACTTTCATATTTGAAATAAAATTTGCATGGTGAAGTTTGAAGACTTAACAATAGCTCTAGACATTCAGTGAAAATCAACATAAAGAACATTCCACAGGTTCAACTACTAAATTTACCTGTAAAGCCAATATAAAGAATATCCACATTCGATCAAAACTCCTATACAGATGCAAAAACGTACGGACTTCAACAAAATTTGTTTTGGGCTTCCTCTTACCAACTGCAGTGTTGGCATGGCTACGGCCCTGTCATTGACATTTGTACTTCAATAAAGGTCTCTTTCAAAATAATGCAAGTTCATCTGACCAGGTGAGTATTTACATACAATTGCTTATAATCAATGAAACAATTTCATTAGCCTGGAACAAAAATACAAGTAGGCTCTATATATATGTCTATTGGACCTCTAAGAGCAAGGAAAAAGAGCACGAACAACAAAAATTAGTACACAAAATAAACAGCTATACATTAAAGACCATTTCAGCCTGAGCAATAGAGCTAAAGTTCTGCTATATACATACATGACATATCTCTCTAATTCAACAAAGGCCATCCACGCCCTTTCCAACCAAATAAACCATATTAACGTATGTAATCATTCTTGAGTACAGGCTCAATCATTTTCATACTTTTACCAATACTGGAACTGGAAGTGAGATCCCACAGTTCCTGGCAATTTTTCTTCTTCTTTCTTTAATTAATTAATTTATTTGTTTGGATAAAAGATAATTTATTAGAGAAAGAGAGACAAAAGTACAAAACTCTGGAGGATAAAAAATCCTCAACAAACACAATACAAAAGGAGAAAAACAGAAGAAAAAAAAAACTCTCATAACTAATAATTAGTGTAAAAGAACAGTCAAGTCCCTTTGCATATCAAAATCAAACACTAATACCCTTAAAAAGTTCATGTGCTGAACACCAAAGTGAAACCATGAAGATGATTCTATCCCCTCACAAATTCAGAGGTAAGCAAATACCCTTTCCATTTCTAATGCACTTTCATGATTTTCATTTTTTATTTTGATAAAAACAAATTGTCATGAATTGATTTCATTTAAATCTTATTTTGGTCGATTTGTAGATAATCAGTTGTTATATGAATCATTTATTTTTTTTAAATATCCTCACCACTTCAATGATAAAGCTATTCTTCTATTTGGATTTTCTGCACATAGTACTGTAGGAAACATAAAAGCATTAAATGCCCTCGAACTGACAACTTAGCTTTTAGGACAGATGATCCTTGAAATGTCTAATAAAATTAAAATTATTATTTACCCAAAAATTGTATCCTAATCCAAATTTCTTGTGCAGGAAGCATTCACGTGGGTTCCATTCCATGTGGATTCGCACTTCATATTTGTAGTTACAGGATTATTCTTGCTATAGCTTTTTGTTTCAGTATATCTTTCAAACCATTATGGCATCGTTTGATTTATGCAGGCAACAGCCGCACGTGCGAAAAGGTTTAATTGTTGTTGTTGATTTAGTTTATATCTTAGGGATAATTAAATTAGTATTTGCCAATAAATCATTCTTTGCTATAGGGGGGAAAATAGGATATTACTTGGCATATTGGCATAGAGTATAAAAATATGTCATTTAACATATGATGAGAAATTATTTAAACAAAGAGTATAAAGTAAATGATATGAACACATAAAAACAAATCAAATATTCATGTAACTACATCCGATACCTATGTATTGTGAGAGAAGAACTTGACAGTTGAAAAATAACAAATGCAGAGAATGTAAAGGAAAAGATAAAGAGAAAATAGATACAGACCTGACGTCTTGTCTGTGTCTCATCTGAATGCCTAAAAAATTCAGCTTTGGAATTCAATGGCCAACTTAGATCATCAAAACATTTCTTAGACCTGGAAAAGGACAGATTTGAGCTTCTTGTTATCCAAATGTAAACAAAGATAGCTTTTAGCATTGTTACAATAGTTTTCATTATTTGATAAGTTTACTGAAACACTTACCAAAAGTATTCGTTAAGATCATCGTAATTTCTCCAATTGGAATGACTTGCCTTGCCTTTGTTGTTTCTCTTTGCTTCCTTTTTCACCAAACACATAAACAAGTTTCAGGCAAACATTTGAAAACAAGCAGTAAAACTCATCCAATTATTACTGCATCATACTGACCTTCAATAAAACTTGATATATAGGAGTTATAACTTCCCTCAGAAAATGTTCATCATCTCTTCCTTCTACTAGGTCTGTGCTCCCAGTCACACGAGCGGGATTCTTATCTAAAATCTTATAGACTTCATGGCACATCTTTGGGAGAATAAAAGGAGACAGTTATTAACATGGTATCTAACTATCTAGCATTCTAGAACATGCTTGCTATGTTGCTCTGTTAAAACATGAAACTGAAATTGAAAATTTGTGTAACTATTGGGTCAGGATCAATGCTAGAATTAGAAAGAATGATGATCAAACTAGGTCTGTCATTGGGTGGAAACACGAGGCATGTTCAGAATAGATCTGATATGGATTTGTATGTTGTTTGAATGTTGAATATTAATTATAGATATGCTCTTAATTATTTATGTTTGAGAGCACTAGGGTTTGTTTTAAACAAATTATGCTGTAGCAAAATAGGTCTGATATTGATTCGGATTTTGATTTGTATGTTGTTTGAATGTTGAAGATTAATTATAGATATGCTTTTAATTATTTATGCTTGAGCACTATGATTTGTCTTTAAAATTATGCCGTAGAAGGTAAACATTTTTACAAATTTATGACTTGTTTTTACTTCCCATCCACAAGTTTACATACACTTAAACCATGGGGTTTGAAAATGTTTCATGGCTTCCAAATTTTATAGAGTTAATTCACACATCATATGCGGTGTTCTGAAAATCAACTGGAAAAGTGTCTCCGTCCCACAAACTTTATTTAGATAAACAAGAAACTTGTTGAGTTTCCTTTGTGATTTTCACATGAAGGTATTTTTTTCTCTCGAAATTTATATGTTAAGGAACTTCATGGGAGAGAAGTGACGCCCTGAGAAAATCTGTTTTCCTTTCAAAAGACATATTCAGCTAAAACATTAATATATAAAAAGGAAAAGTGAATATTGTGTGGTGTATACGAGAACTCTGGAGAAGGTTTTGCCTAATTAGAATGACTTTTGGCAAATAATTAGAATGATATTATTTGTTTAATCTGAAAATAGAATCTACTCTAGTGTGTTTGGTTTGGTGGTAGAAAACCATGGTGAGTGCAAAATCATGGTGAGTTAACCACAAAAGCAACTATTTGTTGCTTTAAAAAATCATGGTCACCAACACACAATCTGTTCTTTCTATTCATGAAATATCTTCTGCTTAATTTCAATGATTTCATTCTCTCTAAGTAGAATGATTCAAGAGATTAAAGATATTGATGAGAAAATAGTTACAGATGGAAACTATAATACATGTAATGATGCTGATGGAGGTGAGTTTGATGGCATAATGATAATTTAAAAGAGGTATCACAAGAATCATTTTGTTTAACATAATGAAGCATAAGGTTGTTATAAGTATTAGAGCATAAGATTAAGATGATGAACTCACAGTGCAGGCACAACAGAAGAATGAATGCTAGGTCATTAATAATGTTTGACAGACAGCAATAGAAAACTTACATGATGGAAAATATAGCAAAGACATTCAGGCATAAAGCGAATATTGGAAGCTTCTCCCCAGATTAGAAGATAAAGTGCAATATATATCAGCTCTATCTGTTGCAAGTCATAATCTTCTAGAAACCTATACAGTTTAAAGAAAAATTCCATACACCAAAATGAACCAAAGAGCTCTTGTTAGTAAATAAACATTATATCAAGAACAATTTGGAATTTAGAGCATGTTTAGATGCAAGGGTTTGGCGAGAAAGGGAAGGGTTAATTTTATGGTTTTAAATTGAGAGCTATAAAACATTTATAAATACAAATAAGCAAAGATTGGAAGGTTACATGGTAACACTTCATTTTTATTTCTCCTTTCATTTAAAATATGTTAAAAAAATACAATGTTACTTAACTCTCATTTCCCTTTCCCAACTCCTTAATCCAAACATACTCAGGGTGCAATTCCTTGGGTATTACTATCTCAAAATAAAACATTCAATTACCTAAGATTGGATTCACAGCGCACATAATGGCACCATGACTCATAATTTTTGAAAATTTTAGCCATCAGCTTCTCTACAGTTTCTACATGGAGCTGCAACAAGCTTTGTGTTAGCTTTTAATAAGATAAGTGGAAGTGTAATTACAACATTGAAATTTAGCATTAACAGCCCTTAAATATGAAAAAAAAAAAAACTAAAGCTTTTTGTGGGAAATAATAGTTCACCTGATAAGATGGTTCAGGCCTGTCCCTTATATTTATGTTGGCAAGTAATAATATAAGGTGCTCCCTTTGATTTGCCACATTTCCTTTCTTCATATCCCATAATAGAAGGAAACATTTAAGTCAGATTATTCACCAGAAATGTGCATGACGTGCATGACAAATATACACAAATATATTTTTCATTGGCTGCTAACAATAAAAATTGAAAAGTATAACTTCGGTACAAAAGAAGATTCAAATTCACTCCTTTGAAACATACAAGAAGATAAAAATAAAGTAAACCAACAGTACAATAAAATTCTATGTTCTCAGCATAACTTTGTATGTATGCCATACTGCTGTTATCTTGATGCCATTAGTGTGATGAGAAGTATTAATTTAAGCATAATTTTTTTATTTTCTTTTCAAACATGTACTTTGACAGGTTTTGCTAAATAGGAATTAAATAATAGAAAGAGAATTATAAAATAGAAGGGTAAGAAATTCTCGTAGAACAACATCAAAACAAATGAAAGTATGAAACAAAGAAGGATCGGCTAAATAGAGCTCTACAATCCCTATATAAATTTATTAATAAAAAGTTTAAAAAGCCATCAAAGAAGCCAAGCTTTGAAACGAACAACTACTAGGAAGAACAAAGAAAAAGAAAAATAACTTTTATTAAGGCTATGGATAAGCTTTTCCATAAGCATTTAATAAAAAAGAAAAAAAATTACATAAACTTCTGTAATAAGCTAAAAATAGCATATGCATAAGCCAAAATCAGCTTTCTGGAGAAGCTCTCACATATTAGCTTCTCTAAAAGCTAATTTTCAATTTATGCTTAAGTTAATTTTACCTTATGGAGAAGCTTATTTCATTTTTATTGCTTATTTTCTTCTCCTATATGTGATTTTCGAGATGTTTATCCACACAAGTCCCTTCTCCAAAAAGTTGATTTTAACCTATGCATGAGTTATTTTTAGTTTATAGGAGAAGCTTATTTCATTTTTTATAAGTGCATATGAAGAAGTTTATCCAAACAGGACCTAAATTGTTCATTTTCCATGTTTGGAGTGAAAAAACCTAATGCCATAAAAGGTTCAAGGAAGATATCTCCACTGAAAATCACTGGCATTTTGCTTCAGCGGCAAACAGACAAACCGGCAAATGATTATGCTTTAAGAATTGCTCAGATCTATTCTCATTACCAGATAACATTAAAAATTCTTTGTTCCCAAATTCCAACATAATTTAAAGGTATGATTTATAGCTTTGGAATAGCAAAATATCTTGTCATTAATCATCTTGCTTCTAGATCAACCTTATATGTTCACACAAGTTTAATTGGAGTGCACATTTGGTAACATTTTTCAGGGGAGAAATAGACACTATATTTCAAAAGCTCTCTCAATAAATTGGTATATAAGTTTTATTGTATATGTTTAATGGAACATATACAATAAAACTTCAATCCACCCATTTTGAGACTAACCCCATGCCATAAAAAAATTGATTCCTTTTATCAAAAAGTAAAAATTAAAAATTTGATTCCAGTTCTCCTATGAATTCAACATCAAAACCCAATCATGAGTCCAATCTACATTACTTCATCCACTGCCATCTTAAAACCTAGAATCCAACTCCTATGATTTAATAATAAGTGAGGCACCTAATTCTTTGTCACCTACATTTCTAACCGGGAAAATTTCCAATCAAAGTGAAATTAGGAAATAGAAGGGGTAGGGAGAGAATATTCATTACCTGAAACCCAAAAACCGAGGCAATCCAATCAAGTATATCATTCACTTTTTTAAGCCTATCCGTAGGCATTGTAGAATCATCATGAGAAGCATCAGGTCTTGCACGAATTATGGGCATTGGAAGATTATCCACTCTACATAAAGCAGTAATTGCTGCTTTGATCTTTAATTTTCAAGAAAAAGAAAAAAAAAACAAGCAAATTAAAAATTAAAAATTTCAGGGCTATTATATAATTAGCAGAAGCAAAACAAGCAATGCCTAAATCCCAGACATACAAACCTCAGGAAGTTCCATGATTGCAGGTTTAACACCAACAGCATATAATGGAAGGATGTTATAGTGTTCATATTGTCCCCTCTTATGCTCAACATCCTCAGCATACCTTCTTGTCTGGCAATAAATAAAACAACATCCTTAATCCATGTCTGAATAAGTTTACAAGTATTCTACAAATTTTAGTCATGGTATCCTAATCAAGCAAAACAAACCTTATCGTCAGTATTTTGTGGAGCTACCATAGTCTTTAGCACTTCATACAATACAGTGGCAATCTGAACATTCTTAGCCATCTCCTCCCTTCAACAGCAACATCAGAAGAATAAGACATCATAACACAATTCACAAAACTTGAAAGCACATGTTTAAGATCAAGCCTCACGGTCTTTGGGAAAATTCCCCATCCCGGATTTTCTTTTCGTAGAAATTTTGGTAGTAGGTCTGCAGCTCCCTAGCATCACTTCTTTGACCAGATGTTTCTGTAAGCTCCCCTTCCTGCAACCATGAAATTTAGAAAAATGTTTAATACATCAACTACTTGATTCTCATTTTTTGGGAAGCAATTAAGAAATGACTGCTGTTCGTATTCATAAATGATCGATTTATATAGCCATAACATAATCATTGTCTAATGTTAATATTTTCCATAAAAAGAAGATTTTTATTAAAATGAAAAAGAGAGTACCTACCAGGCAAACATTAATTTTTACGGTATGAGGTGACAAAACAGAACCTTCAAAAACTATAAGAACTGTAAGAAACTAAAAGCCAGTGTACCTTTTCCAGTTTGTGCAATAGGTAAGTTTTGAACTGACGAACACCACGCCCACTTGATGTTGGATCCATTGTATGGGCCTTCTCAAACGCATGGAAGCGGCCTAATTAAAAAAACAAAGAAACAACAGTATTATATATAGTCTTCCGCAAATGTATAAGGTAAAAACACCTATGACATGCTGAAGGAATGCATCCGTTCCATTTTGTTGTTTCATTTCCCTTTTAGATGTTGATTTTGAATTTGCTTTTGCGGTCAGAGCAACAATTTTGCAAGCAGAACTGGGTTCAATGTCATACTTTACAAAAAGGGCTTGTTTCGGATTATTTTTTCCATACTATTTATTTTGTTATATCCTTTTTCTTCTGAGATCTGAGTACTGTTTGGATTATGTTAAACAGAGCAAACAGTTCCACTGAAACTGCCCTTAGAAAAAAAGGACTGTTAATGAGTATAGTTGGAGGTTCATCTCCCTCATGGAGACCAGATAGATGGGTTAGTTTCTGCCAAATCAGAGACTTTGAAGTCTATCTATGACAAACCATGTGTTGGTCTTTTGACTTTTGAGGAATACATGAATAAATGAAGCACCAACAGCTTGCTTTCTTTTTCCTACTACATGCTTTTTGTTGAATGAATATTTGGCCATTTTGATTGTTTCTTCATTTCTTTTTCCCTGTAACTTGAGGGGATTCTTTTACAGATCTCCTGTCAGAGACTTTATAGCATACTAACATCCCATCATGATTAATACTACCATGTTCTTTTGGGGTTAGTCATGCACAATAAATTCAGGCTACACATTTTTTCATTTTCACAACATGTGGACTCTCCATCACTCTTGCAAAAACGTTATGATATAGTTAAGAGAAGTATGTGGTGTAGAGAAACAGAAAAGTTTAAATTTCAGAAAACTTAAGTAGTAGTAACTGGTAATCATTAACTGGCTTTAATATTTTGCAAGGAATTCTTACTTCTTTCGATCAGTGGTAATATCTCGATTTCAAAAGATTTCCAACCACTTCGATGTTTGGAAGGGTGCTTTTCTTTTCTCTTTACAGATGATCATATTAACTGAATATAGGCTTGTTTAGTATTCCTTTTTTGTTGCAGAACTCTGTTTTAGTCATCCAAAGCTCACAGAAAATTTGTTTATAAAGTATTTCATTTGGACAGTGGTACTCAACAAGATAAGCACTAAACCTCTGTTGGACATTCTCAGATGTGGTTTAACTCTGATGTAGTCTCACACTTATTTTCATATTTCCCTACAACCAATTCCTTATGATGATTATTTTTAATGTGAGGTGAGTGCTGGATGTGGCCTCTTATATTTTAATCAGTTAGTTTTTAATCAACTTCAGGGACATTGGAAGTAATAACACAGGAACCTCTGCTTTTCTAAGCAGGAGATCTTATCCACCTCTTTTTCTATTCTCTCTGTTTCTTCCCCCTCATAATATTTCTACTTTAACCCACCCTCCCAACCCCCCAAAGAATAAAAATAAAAATTGACAACCATGCTATAACATGAGATACAAATCTTATATTTCAAGTGTTTTCTTTGGTTGTTAATTTTGGCAATTTGCAATTTTTAATTAGGACCCGCAGCCTTAACTTCTTCTCTCTTCTCTTCCATAATAAACAAATATTCTTCCATTTAAAAAAATATCAAATGAAAGAATAGAAAAAAGACATATTGCACAAAACATCCAAGGAAATCCATATAGTACATACCCTTTGATACTTCCATACACATAACACCAGAATTCATTCCAGGTGAACATACCCCACCACTTAAACAACTACTCACAACACAACAGCACCTCACACTATTTTGCTATGATCAAGCAATTTTAAAAGAAAAAAAAACAAATAATTGAATAAATAAACATCAAAACCACCCAATGAAAAAAAATTACTCACAAAGATAGGCAACTCTGGGATTCTCCACCTCAATCTCAAGGGCTGCTCTGAGAATAGGCACAAGAACAGCAAGTGAAGAAGGCACAATCTCACTGTCCACCACACCCTCTTCATTTGCCAAATCCACATTCCTTGTAGGAGCCCTCACCATTCTCTTTGATGGCTGCCTACCCATCTCAAAAGGACCACCCTTTGTGCCACTGGTGCTGGCCATGGTCCTTCCACCACCAAGGCAACAACAATAACAAAGTTTATTAAGGTTTCTTCCCCAATTTTCTTCTCCTTCTTCTTCTTCTTCTTTTTCTCCTTCAGCACCCAGAAAACATCACAGGTATTTGGGTTTGAGTGAAGAATGGGGGAAGGTAAAGTCGCCATCTTTTTGTACTGGGGTACAAGAAAGAACCAAAAAGATTGATACTTTGATTGAGAGAGAGGTTTTGGAATTGCTCTGATAGCAAGGGAAAAGGAGGGAAAAATTAATTAAAATATGTTTAAAATAAAGAAAAGGAAGGGAACAGAGGATGATGCAGCTGCTACTAGTTCTTTCTTTTGCTGAGTGCTTTTTCTTTTGGTGAATAGATAAACAAAGGAACAGAGATGAAAGTAAAACACTTCACAGTTCACGCATCGGATTGCATTTTATTATTTGTTTTTTGTTTAATTTGTTCTTTAGTGAGAAAAGTGGGTATTGGAAACTGTGATTTGACGTATTGTTAAATTCTTACATGCCAAGGAAGCTAAGGTGAGGACATTGGAGTTTGGAGTTGCCATCAATCATTGTGTTTTTTTACGGAAAACATGTTACAAAAAGAAAAGGGATTTATGAAAGGAAAGTGTACAGTATTGTAGTGTGTGCTCTGTTCCCTAACAATCCTAGAATAATCTAATCTGCATCACTGCGTCCGCATGTTCGTTCGTACTAAGTTTCCGCAAAATTAAGCAGATTTTTTCACACAAAAAATTATGTTGATTGGATTTTTTGTGTGTACTATTTGTAGGGAAAAAAATAAATAAAATCATCTCTATTTACTGAAATTTTCAGTATAAAAGTTATATATTCAATCGCGTAATCATGTGGGTCTCAGGATATCAATGTGTGTATATCTCTCTTCCTATGAAAGAATAATGTTAATATATATATTTTTTATAATATTGACATTTTTAAGGTTAAATGGATGAAAGAATCAAAATTGAACTTTTAAAAAATATAAAAGATGCAAATAAAACATTTAAAAAATAAATGATTAAAAAAAACATAAACCACCGTAACGATATTTTAACCTATTTTTGAAACAAAGAAGAATAGTATTAATTAAACAGGTATTTGCCAACTCGAGTTGGTATAACTATCAGATTAGCTTTGATTTACGTTTGATTATCAAATTTTTCTTTTGAAAGACTATATTTAAATTCCATTATAAATTTTCGTTGAATGGTGTGGTATTTTCTGATCTTGCTAGGCACATTTTTTTAATCTAAACATTTTATGAAAAAAATAAAAAAAATCAAGTATTTAGTAGTAAAAAAAAAGAATTGTCGTATTTGAAAGAAAAAAGAAATATTGGTACGGAGGAGAACCTTCAGCATTTAATGGGCCAAGGATATCTCAACCTGGGGATTAACTTCTTACACCAGTCTTTTTTTAATACACCTAATATGCATAGTGTAATATTGATTTTGTCATTCTTATAATCCGTAAATCGTCAATCGATATGAACCTTTACAAATTCATACACTCATCGCCTTACGGACTCGTAATCTGTAAGGTTCTTATGGATTTGTAATCCGTATGAGTTAAAAAATTTAAAATGACTCATCGTCTTACAGACTCGTAATTTGTAAGATTCTTATGGATTCGTAATCTGTATGAGTTAAAAAAATTTAAAATGATTTTTGAAATAATAGTCGCTTGAGGTGTCAAACCTATGACCTTTGGATTACAAGTACGGTACTCTAACCAATTGAGTTACTAAATCTTTCATGTCAAAAATTAATTAATATTGCTATATATAAGATTATAATTTTTAATACATATTTATTACACATAAATTTACATAATAATTTTTATAACAATTAATTTTTATCTAATAATATTTTTTTTACATATATATGAACCTAATATTTTTTATTCAAACCTATGATTTTAAATTAAACCATAATTTTTATTTTACATTTATTGTTCTAAAAATGCATATATTTATAATTAAACCATGATTTTATCTATTAATGTATATTTTTTTTATCTAATAATGCATATTTTATAACAATAAATTTAAAATAAAAATCATGATTTAATTAAAAATCATAGGTTTGAATAAAAAAATATTAGGTTCATCTACATTAGAAATTTTAATTTTATAAAATCATAGGTTCATATACTTTAAAAATTTATATATGTAAAAAAATATTATTAGATAAAAATTAATTGTTATAAAAATTATTATGTAAATTTATGTGTATAAATATGCATTAAAATTTGTAATGTTATATATAGCAATATTAATTATCTTTTAACATGAATGATCTAGCAGTTTAGTTGGTTTGAGCATTGTGCTTGTAACAACTTGACCCACAGGAGGAGTATTCTCGGATCATCTAGTTGAGAATAAGTTTTTAATTAATGTTATGAAAATCAATTTGATCATTAATCCAGTTGAGGTAATGAATGTGTCATTCAACTAATGGGTCAGTGGTTAGTTCGGTTTGGTTTGATATATATTAAAAAATTCAAAATCACATATATATATATATATATATATTATAATATAAATAGATACCTAACATTATTTGATTAAAAAAAGTTCATTCATACTCCAAAATCTACAATAACAATTGAAGTATCAAAATTGATAACACTAGTCCATAAATAATAATTCAATAACACAATTACACAAGTCCATAAATAAGTTTTAAAATAAAAATACAAATAGCATCAACATGATGGCATCCATAATTTATATTCAAGAAGTCAATGTTGGATCAACTTCAAGTGATCCTTTCTCCATCAAAAGAATGAGACTCTTCACCAATATTGCTTTCATTTGGATTAACATCTTCTATGGTGTTGTCTGGTGGTTGTGACACATCATCATCCTCATCTTCATCCAGGTTTAATTTATCTATGACAACATCATTATAGATGCAAATTAGCAATTAACATAAGTATATAAGTGGTACCTAATAAATACTAATATTATTATGAAACATACCAATATCATCTGAAGTTGATTGTATGGACATGTTTGCAAGATCATTACGTAAAGCCTCCACCTCTTCACGAGTTAAGAATAGCGGTGACTCCTCCAACACCCAATTATAATGGTCATCAAAGGTTTCCAAATTGATTGGGTCATAATTTTGTTGCCTTAGTCGATTCCCTAAATTGATCAAAATGCACATATATCAACAATAAAAAAAATCCAAGCAAAATAGGTAAACAATCAGAGCATAATTAATATAATAATACATTTGTTGTAACCTCAAGTTATAACGAACATAAACAAGGTCATTAAGCTTTTGATGCTCTAGCCTATTCCTGTTTTTGAATGGATGTGTTCAAATACACTCCAATTTCTTTCACAATCCGAAGCACTACAATTTTGACTTAAAACACGAATAACCAATTTTTGCAATTGTGGAGCACTACATCCATAACAATCCCACCATTGATATAAAATATAACATATAAGGAAATAAATCAATATAATGAATATATTATGACTCGCTAAAATAAATCACAAATCAATAATATTATCAGAGTATCAAACACTAAATTTATTTGGCATGATTGTGTTTCGTTCACGTATTGCAACTAATCTTGCAAAATCTCCTTCAGAATTTTTATATATCCTCATGCCTTCATTTAATTTATCTTGCAACTCATGATCTTCATGTGTGTACCTATCAATGAGTTCCAAAATGCCAAATTGTGTGTTCCTATACTTCTCAAATTCTTTAACATTGAATCTACAAGCTGGATTTAACCAATAACCAGTTGCATGTAGATCTTTGTGAAACTGTGAATCCCAACCCCTATCAAGGACCTCCAAAGAAGGCTCCAATTTTTTCTTATTTCTTTGAAACCTCCAAAGCATCTCCTCTTTGGCCTTATACAAGACTCAAGTATCTGAGCTAGCTTCACTGTATAGAGTAAATTCAATAACTAAGAGAATATCAAAGCAAAAAATAGTTAGAGCTAGGTGAAGGAGAAGTGAAGAACTCACCACCGAAAATGAGACCCAGGTGCTTAGTGTCGCGGCGTTGCGGCGGGTTCGTGGCTTCTTGTGGCAAGTTCATGGCTTCGTGCAATGATTTGCAGACCCAGATGGCAAGTGCGCGATGACCAACGAGTTGCAGACCAGGTGTAGCTGTGAACTATGGTGGCGATTTCGAGCATGAAGAATGACGATGAAGAGAAGAGGTCTTTGGTTGCGACGACGAGATTTTTAGGGATAGTGCCAATTGCCAAACACCCAGTCTCAAACACATTGAAGTTCGTTTTGGATTGATAATAATGATACATCAAAATGGTATCATAGAGGTGGTCCAATTTTTTTTTTTTTTTGCATGCATAGTCCAGTCCTGGGTTATAAAACTGGTTGAGTCGTCTGGTTCCCTCAAAACTAGCACTACTAGAAAAACTCCTTTTTAAGACGATTCTATACCTGTTTTCACAATGGTGTTATGACCCTCTTTGTAACGAACATCATTAAAAGTCAATACTTGCGACGACGATTATAAAACCATTTTTGTAGGTTATGATTTCTAAGACGGTTCCTCAAGGGAACTGTATAAGATAATTTTTTTAAAAAAATTGTTAAATAGATTTCTAAGACCTTTTTTTTTGAAAAATCGTCTTAGAATGTGGACATTATAAGATAGTTTTCCTTAGGACCGTCTTTGAAGATGATTTTTTTATTATGAAAAAATTTAAAATTTATAACTAAGACGGTTTTTCTTAGGACCGTCTTAGAATATGTTTTTTTTAAATTAAATATTTTTTTAACTAAGATGATTTTTTGGAAAAATCCTCTTAAAATGTGGATATTCTAAGACGGTTTTCCTTATGACCATCTTAGAAAATGGTTTTTTTTTTAATTTATAATTAAGATGGTTTTTTTCAAAAAAACGTCTTAAAATGTCTATATTCTAAGACGATTTTTCTTAGTACTGTATTAGAAGATGTTTTTTTTTTTTAAAAAATAATAATTTTTTTAAAAACAAACATGATGAGTATATAACGTGCAAACTGACACTTGAATCATAATTCAATTTTATTTATATATTTTATATTTACTTTGTTCTGACTTGTCTGAACTTGACTTGAATCATTAAATTAAGTAAAACTAAGGTATGGCTTACAGCTTAGAAGGAAACATAACAGAGTTGGCACCTACTGGATGTAAAAGGCTTAATATTACAATTAACAAAAGCAAGACAAGAAACATTCCTAGTAACAGAGAGAGAGAGAGAGAGAGTAAAAATCCACCATAAAACACCTAACATACCTCAAGTAGATTGTACTTCTCTAAGACCCGGTTTTTAGGTAATATGCCTGTCGAAAGCTTCACACTGGAATTAGATCATTAAGAACCACCCTATGTCAAACAAAAACAAGTCATACACCTTTATACTCATATAAAGAGAGTTATATTTGGCTTTCTTTTCTTACTTTCTTTTAACAATGATACATGTGGGATTGATAAATTTTCTGAATCAATGCTATTGAACCCCTTTGCTTATCCATGAACTTGGAGAGGGTGAAATCACTGCAACAATAATAAGTATATGAGTACAAGTAACCAATCTGAAAACAGTTTGCGAATATTATATTCCATATATGGATGTCTCTAGCAGCTTATTAAAAATTACAATGACTATGTTTTTTTCAATTTATTTATTGTAACATTTTTCAGTTACAAATAACCAAGTATATTAACATACCTTACTTGACATATTAAACCATATTGAGGTGTTACATTTTCACCTTTCCATAATGGATCGATTTAAACTCATTAAGCATCATGTCTGTATTTTACGCAGCAGAGTTTGTTCTAGACTGACCTTTGTATTTTGCCACGAATCAAATGACAACACACAAGCGATCATGAAATACTGACTTCTATAAAATCCTCTAGTGTGTTGGATAATTTCAGTTTTTAGTTGATAGATATCTTATCTTTATTTGATAAGATATAATCTTGTTTTTATTTGATAAGATATATTTGATGGCTTAGGCTCAGTCCATTGTAAACCTAATTCATCCTATAAATAGATGAGTAAGGGTGGAGGCAAAACACACAGAAATTTGAGAGCCTCAAGTGACAGTCTTGAATGCCATATTTGAGCAAGCCACCGTGCTTGCATATTTGAGAGCTTAGAGTGAAACACTGTAAGCGTTTGAGTGACCATCATTGTTGGAGAGGTTCAGTGTACCACCACTATGGTGTGTTTTTTGATTCATTGTAACTCATATTTGTTATAGTGGATTTTGATACTGGACTAGGTCCCGTGAGTTTTTCTTTTCTCACATTGAGGAAGGTTTTCTCACGTAAAACAAATTCTGAGTGTCTCTCTTGCTCCCTTTTGATTTTATTCCGCTTTCGCAATTTGATATTTGAGGGTCCGAGATACCCAACAGTGCTATCAGAGCCCAGGTTCGAGGGTTCTGAAGGAGCCGAGATGGAGACCAGTGGCATAACTCACGACGAAGATATGTTCAAGTTGACCGCAGATAACTTCAACTATTGGAGGTCGATGATGGAGGATCATCTTATCTGCAAGGATTTATATGATCCCATTGTTCTTGAAGAAAAGCCGACTGGGAAGTCGGACAAAGATTGGAAGATCCTGATTCGGAAGGCAGTGGCCACGATCATGAAATACATTGACAAAAGACTCTTTGAGCACGTCTCCGAGTTCACGAACGCGTATGCGTTGTGGAACAAGTTAGAATCCATGATTCAAAAGAAGACTCCCAGGAACAAAGCACACCTGGTTCGCCGACTTGTGAAACTTGAGTACAAGGACAACATGAGTATGATCGAGCACCTCAATTCCTACAAAGGAATTGTGAATCAACTGTCCAAAGCCAACATGAAGATGGATGACGAGATGCAGGCTTTGCTGTTGCTGAGTTCGCTACCGGAAAGTTGGGATACTTCGGTAGTAACATTGAGCAACTCGGTTCCAGAAAGAAAACTGACGATGGATGTCGTGACAGACAGCCTCCTGAATGAAGAAGCTAAGAGAAGAGAATGAGGTGTATCCAGCACGTTTGAGGCTAACGTTGCTGAGAACAAAGGAAAGACCGACTCCCGAGGTCGTGGCAAGAACCGGGATCGGGGTGGACGAGATAAGTCCAGAGGCCGGTCTAAGTCTAAACATGACTTGAAGTGCTTCTACTGTGGGAAGGTAGGACACAAGAAGCCGGACTGCAGGACTCTACAGAATGATGAACAGAACGGTTGTGTGAAGCCGGATCAAATTGTTCTCAGAAGAAGAAGTGATCAGAGCACCACGGCTGTGGCTGCTAACCCGAATACCGAGATATTCCTCCTCAGTGAGGAAATGTTGAACATAGACCATGATGACTGCACCTAGATTGTTGATTCCGGTGCCTTGTACCACGTCACCCCACATGAAGGATTCTTCTCTGCCTACAGGAAGAGAGATTATGGTGTCGTGAAGATGGAAAATCAGGTGACCAGCAGAATTGTTGGTATTGGTGATGTAACCCTATCCACAGATACAGGGTGCCGAGTTACGCTGAAGGATGTGAGGCATGTACCTGACATGCGTTTGAATTTGATCTCAGTTGGAAAACTAGATGATGCCGGGTCAGTGAATTACTTTTGAGAAAGTAGATGGAAGCTGACCAAGGGAAGCTTAGTCGTGACCCGAGGAAAGAAAGAAGGCTCCTTGTATGTCATGCAAAAAAAGACCAATGGCAGAAAAGCCAATTCTGTTCGAGATGAACCGAGCTTGGAGCTGTGGCACAAGCGCCTCGGCCACATGAGCGAGAAAGGACTCCAGATTTTGGAGAAGAAACAACTACTGACCGGGTTAAAGGGTCAAGTGCTGGAGAGTTGCATGCACTGCCTAGCTGGAAAGCAACACCGGGTTTCTTTTGGATCAACCCAGACGACCCAAGAACATTCTTGACCTCGTCCACACTGATGTCTGCTCCATGGCCGAGAAGTCACTCGGTGGAGCTCAGTATTTTGTTTCCTTTATTGATGATCACTCTCGCAAAGTATGGATTTATCTTCTGAAGACAAAAGACCAGGTACTCCAATCTTTCAAAGAATTCCACGCTATGGTGGCAAGGGAGACTGGCACGAAGTTGAAAGTTGTTCGATCTGATAATGATGGTGAGTATTGCGGTCCCTTTGATGCTTACTGTAGAGAAACCGGGATTCGACTTGAGAAGACGCCCCCAAGACTCCACAATTGAATGGATTGGCTGAGAGGATGAACCGGACTATTGAAGAGAAGGTCCGAAGTATGCTGTCCAATGCCAGGTTACCGAAAACGTTCTGGGGAGAAGCCATCAGAACTGCTGTTGACTTGATCAACCTCTCACCATCTCGATCACTTGAAGGAGAAGTTCCAGAGGAAGTCTGGATCGGTCGAAGAACAACTTATGATCACCTGAGGGTGTTTGGATGCCGAGCTTTCGTACATATCCCCAAAGATGAAAGGGCAAAGCTCGATGCAAAGACAATGGAATGCATCTACCTCAGTTCACCGAAAATCGAGTTTGAGTTTAGACTATGGGATCCTATCAAGAAGAAGATAGTAAGAAGCTTAGATGTGATTTTTCATGAAGATGAGACACTTCATGACATCTTGAAGTCCCAAGTACGGGTTACTGTCAGACATGAAGAACCTGGCCCTCTTGACCGAGATGAAGAACCTGTCCCTCTTGTGCAGACTGAAGCAGGGGGAAAAACTGAAGATGATGCTCAGCAAGGAGTTGATGAGAACCGAGATGAAGATGATGATTCAGATTCTCAAGCGGCAGATGAAGAACAGCCGAGATACCCCACTAGAGAAAGAAGACCTTCTATAAGGTACCCACCTGATGAATACACCGTCATTGCTGAAGATGGTGAGCCTCAGAGTTATGATGAGGCCATAACGAGCTCGGAGAAAGAAGTGCGGGAGAAGGCAATGTAGGACGAGATGAATTCTCTGCATGAAAACCAGACTTATGAGTTGACTGAGCTACCCAAAGGGAGACGAGCTCTAAAGAACAAGTCGGTATATAAGATTAAGCAGGAAGAGAACGGACAGAAGCTGAGATACAAAGCCCGGATTGTAGTGAAAGGTTGCAATCAGAAGAAGGGGATTGATTTTGAAGAAATCTTCTCTCCTGTTGTGAAGATGACCTCGGTCCGGACTGTGTTAGTTATGGCAGCTACAATGGACCTCGAGGTAGAACAAATGGATGTGAAGACCGCATTCCTTCACGGTGAGTTGGAGGAGGAGATATATATGGAGCAACCTGAAGGGTTCCAAGCTCTAGGATGCGACGGCATGGTATGCCGATTGAAGAAGAGTCTTTATGGCTTGAAGCAAGCACCTCGGCAGTGGTACAGGAAGTTTGATTCCTTCATGACAGAACAAAAGTTCATGAAGACGGAAGTCGACCACTGTGTATTTGTGAAGAGGTATGAGAACAGAGACTTTCTGATCCTTCTGTTATATGTTGACGATATGCTGATTGTAGGGCAAAGCAAAGAGAAGATTGTCGCCTTGAAGAAGGCATTGAGCTCATCCTTTGCTATGAAGGACCTCGGCCCTGCAAGACAGATTCTCGGAATAAAGATCATCCGGGATAGAACGAAGAAGCTACTGTGGCTAAGTCAAGAGAAGTATGTTGAGAAGATCTTGAAGAGATTCAACATGGACAAATCCAAGACAGTTAGCACCCCTTAGCCGGACATATGAAGTTGAGTAAAAGGCAGTGTCCGAGATCTGATGAAGATAGAGAAGAGATGCTGAAAATCCCGTACCAATCCGCCGTCAGAAGTTTGATGTATGCAATGGTTTGCACAAGACCCGACCTGGCGTTTGTAGTTGGAATGGTGAGCCGGTTTCTTTCAGACCCCGGCAGAGAGCACTGGGAAGCAGTGAAGTGGATCTTTAGGTACTTGAAAGGTACATCCGATTTTTGCCTCCGATTTGGAGATGGTAAAGCCGAGCTGCAAGGCTACTCGGATATTGATTTAGGGGGAGATTCCGACTCGAGGAAGTCGACGACTGGATATTTGATGAGATTTGCTGGAGGAGCAGTCTCTTGGCAATCAAAATTGCAGAAGTGTGTGGCACTTTCAACGACTGAGGCCTAGTACATTGCCGTGACTGAGGCAAGCAAGGAGATGCTGTGGATGAAGAAGTTCCTCATGGAACTCGGCCATGAACAAGAAAAGAACGAGCTGATGTGTGACAACTAGAGCGCAATTCATCTTGCGAAGAACTCGACCTATCACTCCCGTACCAAACATATTGATGTGAGATATCACTGGATCCGGGATGTGGTGGAGGCTGGACAGCTCGCACTTGACAAAGTGCACACCGATTTGAACTGGTCCGATATGATGACCAAGCCGGTACCAGCATGAAAATTTGAAGATTGCTGTGAAGGAGTCGGACTGATGAATTTGGCACATTGAAGCCGAGAAAGAAGGTCGGGATGTTGAAGTTGAAGAACCAGGTCTCGCTGAAAAATGGAAGGGGGAGATTTGTTGGATAATTTCCGTTTTTAGTTGATAGATATCTTATCTTTATTTGATAAGATATTTATTTGATAAGATATAATCTTGTTTTTATTTGATAAGATATAATCTTGTTTTTATTTGATAAGATATATTTGATGGCTTAGGTCCAGCCCATTGTAAACCTAATTCATCCTATAAATAGATGAGTAAGAGTGCAGGCAAAACACACAGAAATTTGAGGGCCTCAAGTGATAGTCTTGAGTGTCATATTTGAGCAAGCCACCGTGCTTGCATATTTGAGAGCTTAGAGTGAAACACTGTGAGCGTTTGAGTGACCATTATTGTTGGAGAGGTCGAATGTACCACCACTTTGGCGTGTTTTTTGATTCATTGTAACCCATATTTGTTATAGTGGATTTTGATACTGGACTAGGTCCCGTGAGTTTTTCTTTTCTCACATTGAGGAAGGTTTTCTAACGTAAAACAAATTCTGAGTGTCTCTCTCGCTCCCTTTTGATTTTATTCCGCTTCCGCAATTTGATATTTGAGGGTTCGAGATACCCAACATAGTGTAGCTCATGTTTCATCCCATGCATAGTAGTTGTAGACTTCCAGTGCTTATTTCTTAGGTCAAATGATGAAACATAAGGAAAATCAATTTGCATAAAATTGAACTCGTTGTCACAACAAACCTTTGAAAGACTGAAATGGTCCTAACCCATAGAAGAATTGGTTGGATGACTCTGGAGTTTATCTTTCCTAATGTGTAGAACTGTCAAATGAGGCCGGCCCTAACCCATTTGGGTATGACTCACGTGTGCTAGGGCCAAAATGGTCGACATATATAAATGACTCATAGAGCTTAGGGCCAACTGGGTTAGGGCCAGCCTATAGACCAACCCACTACTAATTCTCATAAACCAACTTTATGATTTCTTTCCTAATTTTTTCTGCAGAAAGTTTTGAAGACCCATTGTGTACAACTATACAATAATGCCCTTCTTTCTTAGATTAGACCGTTGACAAATTTAAGCAAAAGACTTGTTGTGCAATAATATTCAATGATTCAATAATGTAAATGGTTACTGCAATGTAGAACGTATGGCAGAAATATCCCTATCTGCAAATAACAAATTAAAAGTGGACAGAATTAACATTCAATGATCCAGTCATACTACAATGTGGACAAATTTCATATAAGTGGCATGCTCTAGACTAAATTATATAATACTTACATATTCATGGTTTTGAATTACTACACGTCATGTATAGGGTCAATCATAAACTCGAGTCCATAGAAACATAAAGTTGATATGCTAGTAACAAGCTGAAGTACATAGAAGAATTGGAATTGCATGCATTACTTAGCAATCAGTTCTATTGTCAAGACAAATAGATTTGCATTAAATAACAATGGATATTGGAATATGTTTTACAGAATTAGAGGTGATCAGCAACATTTTGTTCGCAGAGATGAGTTGAAGGTAAGATCATTACATGCTTGGTAGAGTATTGCAAGAGGGTCTCGCTTCACAAACTTATTGACTCCATTTTTTTTCTAATCAGGCATCCTCTTCACCCCACTTCTGCACAGAATTGATGAAGGGGAATTCAAGCCACTCCCCTACAAACCAGGAAGCAGAGGTCCTGCAGAAGCAGATAAGTTACTTGAAAAAGCTGGCTATGTTCAAACACACGGGACACGGCTACATATGGATCCCTCCTACCTTATAGAGTGATAAAAAATAAAATAAGATGTGGAATTTTTAGCTGCTAATGAATACACAATAACCTTATGAGGCTTCTTCCCTTTGAAGCACTCCTCATGGATGTGTATCAAGCATTTGGAACAATATAAGAGACTAAGAATGTTTGTCACGGTTTGCTAGTATCTGTTTTCCATCATTTGTTAATTTGACTCTGATGTGTCCATGAAAAATTAGAGCAATATTATTCTAGTATAATTGCCAAGCAAAAGAATTAGTCACTAAACGTAATTGTCTTCTTAATTACTAAAGCATAAAATACATTTTGATAAAAACACTCCAATTAAGTTCACATCCTAAGCGCTCTTGAGTACAACTCTCATAAGAAGCCCCACCATTCAGCTGCATAGTTAGTTTTTAATATCATCAAATGAAAGTCACCAATAATCATATAATTCATTAAAATATCATATCAGAAATAAAGATATAGATTATGTACTTAGAACTCTTGTATTTCTTGTTCTAATTCCTAATGGAACACCAAACAGTCAACTTTTTTTTTTTTTTTTACAAGGGAAAACTCATGCATGACCATTTCTTGCACGGAAAATGTTTGATAGAAATCCAATATGCTATCTAACACTTAAAAGAGAAAAAGGAAAAAAGAGAAAAAATATAAGTATGATAAGATTTATAAGGTGTTAGTGGGATGTTTAAAATAAAGGGTTATCATTAAGAATCATTACTCTTCTTACACATCATTATAGCATCCTACTAATGCAAATAAGGATAATTATAGATGGACATCCAAATGCTATTCTACACCTAGTAGTGAGAAAAAAGAGAAAAAAATATAAGTGTGGTAAGTGATAAGAAGAAATAAATAGAGAAAAATGAGAAGTGTTGATGGGTATTTATAATAATGAGATGTTCAAATATAATTGTTCTGCAGTTAATGAGTCTTATATATGGAAAAGACTTTCCTAGGAGAGGCAAAACTTGCATCGGTAATCTCTATACCTCAAGGATTAATTTGATGACTTCTAAGGCCAGACAGTAATCAAGCTACTTACAATTGGATGGTACCCCTTCCATCGGAGGACTGGGTGGAGAGTGACAAATATGAGATAGACTACAATTTGTGGCACCATATCCTACCTATCCCGAAGGGAAGTCTCAAAAGTGGGGGATACCTTACTTTCAGAAAAAAGAAGAAGAAATTAATGAGTCCTATGCAAAATTAATTAGATAAGTTGCTTATCTTAATTTTGTAGGTCTTACAATTTCATGTAGATTTATGCACTCTACATGAAAATTTATTCCAACATTGTTTAACTTAATTTTGTGGGTCCTACATAACTTTAAAAGTATATATTATTTATGATATATATTTGTTAAGCAAGATTGTTTGTATAAATAACATCATGTCATTTGTTCCCCAGGAAAATAAATAAAAAAATTAAGCAATGGTACTTACTCATATAAACATCTCATTGGAAATGCTCTAACATGCTCCCATTGTTTTGTAATGGATCCTCTCAAGTGAGATTTTCATTTAAATTCTCTCATGTGAAAATCTTCATCCAAACCTCATGTCTTTCCTTTTTTTATTATTGAAATTCTCTCTCTCTCTCTCTCTCTCTCTCTCTCTTATTTTTAATTAAAGGTTAACATTTCACATGAAAATAATGTCACATGAGAGGATCCAAACATGTGTAGGTGAAGTGATTTTAACAAACTATTAAGATGAAATGAGAGAGATTTTGATGGAGAAGGATTGCTAGGGGGGGAGAAACAAACAGATCATTATAAATTTAAAATGGTAAAATAAAAACATTTTAAATACAGGAAGTCAAAATTGAGTGAAGATGGATTAACTCCCTCCTCTTCGTTCTAAAATTTGAATTGAATAAGATTTTTTTTAAATAAATTCTTCTCTTCCTTCCTTCCTTAATTTCCTTAGTCCAAACAGATATTTTCTTAAAGAATAACTACACAAATTATTTTGTATGTAATTATTAGAACAAGTGAAAATTTGATTTAGTTGTACAGAATAGAGACTAGATCAAACTAATTAAAACAAATTGTACTTTCATTCCTCAGTTCCGTTTTTTACATAATTATTTCAGAAAATCAGATAGCAAGAGACATGCATACATTTTTCATAGCAGAAAAATTCAACTTGATTTATTGGGAGCTATTAATTGAGGAAAAAACTTGATATATACCTAATTGCAATTAATTCCTTGAAGAATTGAGGTCTATTTAAGAAATTGACCTCACTCAACATTTTTTATTTGACTAAATCATACTCATCATTTTATTATAAATCAAGTGCTAACACAAGAAATTGCATAATTGAAAGTATAGAAACTAGGAAAAAATGGAGTCACTCTTGCAAACTCATGAGCAATCTCATTAACTTGTCTCTTGACAAAATCTATAGGAAAGATTTAATCATGGCAAACAATATTTCTACATTCCACTAAGGAATCCAACTCTAAAAAATTGCAAGGACCCAAACTTTGTCTACGATTTCACTCAACATATTAGTCCATATACACAAATTTGATATGAATCCTAATTAATTTCAATTTAATAGTACAACAAATGCTTAACTGAACAATATAAATATATAGTATGTCACACAAAAATAGACTTAAATTATCCATCAAAGTTGGTTGATGGAAGATTCATTGTTTAAGAACACAGATAAATTACTAAGACGATTTTCGAAACTTACACTAGAGACAATATCGTTATGGTTAGCTGTATGACGATGCCAGCACACGACGGTGGCACCAAACTCGGGAGGCAGAGCTTCGACGGCCACTTACTTAGGTATGGAGTCAGAGCATGACGCCACGTAATTGAACGACAGACATTGGGTTAGGGATTGACGGAGGGCACGACGGAGACTGTGGGTGAGGGAGTCAGGGAGGGAGCGCACGATGGAGAGACGGTGACGAAGGCAACGACGGACAGTGGGGGAGGGAGAGCATGACCTGAGATCGAGGGAGGCTACTAGGGCACGACATTCACCCTTAGAAGGTCATAACGTGGTGAGAAATATGTAAAATACGTGACAATGGAGACCACAACAATTTTTCCAATAACGTCGTTCATAACATTTCAAAGATAGTCTTGGCAAAATCGTCTTTGAATACACCCAAACGACAACGGGTTTCTTGAAAACTGTCGTCATTTTGAGGTTTCACAGACAGTTTCGCTAAGATCGTCTTTGAAATGTTGTTTTTAATTACAAAATTGCCACCTCACTCGAAACGATGATGGTTAGTAGACAACTGACTTTAAATGAGCGTCATAAAAGACACTTTATTTAATAGTATAGTTGGGTTTGGTCGGGTCATCCCAGACCACATGCATGAACGATCCGATAGCGAAATTGATCCTGTTAGGTCATTGAATTCTAGTTAGATTGGTTCGACAAGGGGGTCGAACTAGTTTATAACACTAGTTTTAATTTTTAAGGTAAAAATTAATTACCTTAATGACATAATTATTAGATAAATTTAAATTAATAAGCTTAGTAATTCCGAGGTAAGACCCATGGATCATATGTTCTATTAAAATATGTATTAAAATGTTAGATTTTTAAGGTTGATACGTAAGTAGGTAATTGTTTATTCTCATTTATTAGTTGTTTATCTTGTTTAGACAATAATTATTTTGAGTGTGAGTGTGTTTTACATTTGTTTTATCTTCCACCTGCTATACACGTAGCTTTGGATAAACCAAAAGGATCAAGAGCGACTATTGACGGTCCTAAAATAGAGGAGAGAATTAGAGAAACATCCCATACAGGTCGGAAAACGAAAATATTCCTTCAATAATTAATGAGTGACTTTATAGTTATATAATTTTAATTTTTTTTAATTCATTGAGAAGTGTAAGAGGTTTATCAGTGGTTTTAAATAAGAAATTAAGTAAACAAAACTTGAAATAAAGAGTAAACAATTGGCCAAATGAATAATAATAATAATAATAATAATAATTATACCATTATTTATCTAAGAAAAAAATAAAGGTTTGGCAAGTCTTTAATTTTTTTAATCTAAAAGTTTCATTATGAATTAATTAGTTAAAAATATAATACATAAATAGAAAATTCATAAACTTCTAAGATAGAAACGTAAATATTTTTAATTCTTTAATGAAAATTGTAATTCATTTGATGAGATTATTATTATTATTATAGGGTATACATTAAATAATAAAATAATTTGATAGGCATGTAGCAGTTGTAAGGTGAGAATAAGCTAGATTACGTACTTGATAAGAGTCTGTGACTTAACTCATATCGAAACGTCGTTTCGGCATCAACGCAATATCTTACTTCGAAGCAATCTCTGAGAGAGTTTTCCCTTATCCGAACGGGTCTGGCAAGAAAATAGGATTTCATAGGTTAGATTGAAGTTTTTCAGAAATAAATAAGGTCTAGACTTTTTATAAAAACATATTTGATTTAAAAGGTCAAAATTTTAAGTAAATTTTAGTCTTTTAGACTTAACAAATTAGCCTAATTATTGTAATGTATCAAAATCATATATTTATTTATCTTTTTAAAATATTAAGTATATTAATCTACATAAAAAGTTAAACATATAAATTTCTTGAGTGATAAATTTATAACTTATTATAAAATAAGTTTTTAGATAATTAAGTTATCATGAAGACAATAAATTTATAATATCAAATAAACATGTTAATTTCACAAAAAAAAAAAAATATAAACAAGTTAGACTCAATTTTATAAAAATTAAATTCATATAATTTTACCTTTGTCTCAGGCTTTGATTTTGATTAGATTGATTTAATTTTTAAATGAAATCACGTGTCAAAATATCATTTAATTAGACGATAAGGGGAATTGGTGCAACTAAGGGGGAAAAAAACAGAAAAAAAGGGAATTGGTGCACGTACTTTATTCACATGGTGTACCTAAGGAATGTCCAAGGAATAACTTTAGGTAAGATTACTATCTTCAATAACTCTTTATAATTTACAAGTATGAAATTTTATATATTAATTAATCAATTAAAATTTCTTATTGAATAAATCAAGTTTATAAATCTTCATAAAATTTTAAAATTATTTAAGCTTAATTGTATTTTTTTACTCATAATTTTTAAATTTCTGGTAAACTTTATCCCAACAAATTAATTTAATCTATTTTATTCCAACTTTCAAAAACTTTCAAATTTTACCTTATGTCATTTTACTCCTAACATTTTACACTTTTTACCACCAGTTTTTTTTTTCAAATTTTGTATCTAACTTTTTTATTGGTTGACGAATTTTACTCCTAATTTCATTAAATAATTTTCCCACATATTTAAAAGAAAAAATCATCCAATTAACAGCGACCGTTAGAAAAAAAAAAATCACCCAATTATACATTTGGTCACTGGTTTTCTTATCGTTTAAATCACGAAGATAAAATACAGCGACCGTTAGAAAAAAAAAGTTATAAGAAAATGCATTATCAGAGTTTTTTGTTTTTTTGTTTTTTGTAGATGCATGTTTAAACCTTGAATTATATGAAGTCTGAAAATGAATGATAAAACTTGCAACCATCAATGTTTTTCAATGGTACTGGTTTTTCGAAAGGCCACTCACAGCTAGGGATTGGTAATGGGGAGGGGATATTAAAATTTATACCGGAAATTCATTCTTGTATAGATTTTTTTTAAAGGTCTTGTATAGATTTATGACTCAGGTTTTAATTAAATAAAATATACTGTCTCTCTATTGTGTCCTTTTATTTTCACAAATTGATTAAACAAGAATATTAATGTAAATAGATTTTTAAAATTTTAGTTTTTTTTAAAACCAAAAAAATTATTTATTAAAGCATAATAAACATATTGTGTGGGTTTATGGTATCCAAATTTACACTCATACATTTCTTTCACGTAAGACGTAACTACTACCTTTATCTGAACTCTGTCCTATTTGGACCCTTCTCAAACAAGAAAGGTAACAATATATATATTCACACAAAGTTGCATCCTTTGGTTGACGTCACTGGTTATTCCCTACTTGGAATCAAATCAGTTATTGGCTGCCAAGATTTTTTACGTAGTTCTTTTAGCAGCCATCATCAGAAAAATTTATTTTAATTTGCTTCCTCTTGAAGGTTCATATCCTAATTCCCATGTTCATCAGAATTTCTTCCATTACTCTAAACCTTGCAAAATCTCCATTGCTTTAATGTAAAAAGAGAAACAAGGTTTCATGATTACTCATCAGCTTTCTTGCACCTGTTCTTTAAAGAGAATAAATTTTCTATACAAGTCCTAAAATAAAAAAGCATTTTGTGACAAAATAAGCCATATATAGTTTTTGCTAGATTCTATGCTTCACAGTATCATACAATTACATCATTTTTCAATTTGTGATTTGTAAAGGTAAATGGATTAATACTATTTTTAGAAAGAAAAAAGAAAGAAAGAAGAATTGACCTAGTAGTTTAGAACTTCACATTGCCCCAGATTTTGATAGTTCCTTCAAAGTATTAGCAATCTTGTCCTCAGTTGTTTCACTAATGCTTGCAACAAGAGGACTCTCATTGGGTACAACATCCTCTCTATGGTAGCTTCCTGGACCTCTAAGTATTCCTTCTGAACCATTAGACACAACACCCTTCAATATTATAGTCTTGTGAGTTCCAGAAATCAACTCTTCATAATCAGTGTCCCCAGTTTCTCCAAGAAATACGTACATGTTTGCAACATTCAGTCCCCAACGGACAAAGAGATACCTAAGTAATTAAATAGTAAACAGTCAACATCAAAATATTAAGCATTTTTTTTTTTTGCACTTATAAGACATAGCATTTTCAGTAAGACATGTACACAAACACTGCACTGGCCAAGCCTTCACATTAAAGATGTGGAACTGTAGTTTTAGAGTAAGAATTTCATTTCCTATAATATATATATATATATATATATATATATATATATATAAAACTATTGTTTACACAGATTTTCAATGGCTTTAGAGAACATACAAACTGGTTTATTGGACAAATAATTGGATTAAAATGTTTTTTTCCCTCTAGGCTCACTTTAAGAATTCTTATAGCTCCTCAACTTTAAAGAATTACTGTACTTTTTGGATAAACTTTTTTGTAAGCACTTGTAAAATAAGAAAATACAAAGGTAAAATAAATTGAACTTCTCCTATAAGTTAAAACCAACTTAAGCACTTTAACTTTTATAGAAGTTCTCTCTTCTAATTCTCCAAGGTGATAAGTTGATTATGGGAGAAACTCAATTCATTTTACCTTTTCATTTTCTTATATAAATGTTTATGGAGAAGTTTATTCAATCAATAGCCTAGAAATAGATTTCTATAAACTCTCTTAGCCTGTATAATAGCATCAGAGCCTTCAATCTGAAGGTGTTAAGTGATGAGTCATTGCACAATTGACTTTACTGCTTATTATGAATTATTACCTGAGTGCCTGTGCTCTAGATGCAAGGAGTGGAATAACCTGCATACTAGATGATCCCCTGCAGTACATAGGATGGCAACGTAGGCCTCGCATCCGAAGCTTCTGTCTCAAGTCATCAACTCTCTTTGCCTGAGAAAGACAATAGAAGGATCATTTCAATCAATCAAACCGGTTTTCTTGACTACTTCCGATAAGCAAATACAGAAGTGAATTTCATGTACCTTACTCAGATCCTTTATTTTGTATGAGATGCAATGAGCATTGCTAGATTTCGAGTCTTCCACAATGGGGCTGGAAGATTTTTTATCTTCACCTTCAGCAGTATTCATAAGATTCCAAATGGTTTTCTTAAGACCTTCACAACCCCAACGATAGTCAATATGCGCTTCATAATCCGGATCAGGCAAAAGCTTTCCATCTTCCGTGTAAGTACCGGGATAGTAAACTTCACTACCACTACTGCAAATCAAAACATCAAAATCATTTACTTGAATGTTGCCGGATTTGAGGAACTCAACGGTTTCTTTTTTTGGCATAGCTGTTGACAAAGCAAATCCTGAAACTCTTGCATTTTGAGGGTCTAGTTGAGAAGCTTTAATGATCCTTTGCACTATTTGGATCATCTTCTTATCAGGAGCTCCAGTGTTGTCATATAAATCTAGTGCGACAACAATCAACCGACGTCTTCTCCACAGTAGAGGATATTTCCCAGTTACATTGTCAGGCATCTTATTCCCACCATCAATGTCATTTAAACCACCAGAATCTGGCTTCTTCATCCTGCTTAGGAGACGCTTCACTGGGTCTTGCATGTCGGGTCCAGAACTTAAACCTGCTAAGTCAGCATCAATTGAGAGCCTAAGGGACATGTCCTGCACATCCTTTAGTGAGTCATTGAAAGACTCTTCACCAGCTATATCATTCCCTGGAGTGTTAGTTTGCCATTGTGGATGCCTCATCCTGCATGCAGCCACCCTAGTCAAATAAGTACGGCAGTGTTCGGGCCACGAGAAAAGGTGTATGTTCTTCCAACCATTTTTCCTGCAATCATGCCACAGGTTTTTTTCTGACAGCAACTTGATCAGTGCATCAGTAATTGCTTTCTGATCATGAGGATCCACAAGCAAACCATTGTTCAGGGCCTAACATATCAAAAGGAGACATTTAAATGTGAATTTTATGCTTTCCAGTTCTATCTGAGAAAAAAAATCTTCACACTGAAACATGTAGGATGGACCATGTAACTAATATAAATTCATTTTACCCGATGAATGTCCACTGGTCCCCCATTTTTAGTTGCCACCATTGGAAGCCCATGTGCTGCTGCCTGCATGAGTTTTTACATGTTTAGAGATAAAAAGGGATCATTGTAAGCTGTAACATTAAAAGAAAAACTTACGACCAAAGTAGCTAGTTAGTTGAATCCTACCTCAATTAAAGTAAGACCAAAAGGTTCCACTAAAGCAGGATTGATGAAAACACCCTGAGACAAAATTTAAATTATTAGCTGTTCATAATTGTTAAAATGTAAGTTATTTCTATATGTAAAGTAAACTACTAAACTTGATTATACCTTTGTTCTTGCAGCGTATCGGTATATCTCCGGAACATCGGATTGCTTGTGATGTTTAGGGTATGCCACTTGCCCATATAGGTCATACTTATCAATCATTTTCAACACTGTTGTGAGCACACTGGCATTCCCAGAAGACATCTCGTCTATGTCATCCCTATTTCCCATTATGAGAGTCTGTTTGAAAACAAATTAGTCTTCTACAAGCACTTAACAATACTTTCTACTGAGAGGATAGCTGAATTAAGTCAACTTACAAGATTAGCAAGTTCTCGTAAGGGGCGGCTTTCTCCAAAGGCTTTTAACAGAGTGGTTAAGTTCTTCTTTGGATCTGGCCTTGATAAGGCCAAGATCACTGGCTTGTGCGGATTTCTAAAGAAACGCATTACCTGCACTGAATTGTAAGTACAAAGCCGGCAACAGTAATTAATGAGTAATATTTGTAGACAGATTGGATCATCAGTTGCTCACGTCTAACCAAATTGAAGGCATTGCTTTTGGTGAAAATCCTTCAACACTAGCAGTAAGCTGAGCAAGCTCTCCATCAATTTCAGGGCCATCTTCTTGACGAACAACATTGCTAAAGTCCATACCAGGAGGGATAACCTGCAGGAAGTTCGAACAATTAGTAATTCACCAAGTCATTAAACATAATAGTCTATTTAGGTGATGCAATGAGCCTACAAAAAATAACAAAGTAACCAACATATTCATCCAGTTAAGAAGTAAGAACTCTATAGGTGGTTGTCATTTCCAAATGAAGTTTTGCCTAAGTTTTTAAGCAAAAGATTAATTGGCAGAGAATTTTATGCAGTGGAGTTGTGTAGCTAAAATATTATAACTTCAATTTAAACATTCACTCTCCTTCAAATTTTAAAAATCAGTTAACATATTACCGCCATCCTTGGCATGTACCGACCATGACAGTTGACACTATGCCTTGCACGAGCACGCAATACTTTCTCAAGCTTGACATCAAATCCATCATAAAGTCCCCACTGCTCATCAATTTCTTGTCTCGTACTAGTGATAACAAGTTCTGCTGCATCCAGAGAAAGTTCTTCTGCCTCAATCCTCCTCCTCATCTTATAAGTTGAATTGATATCCTCTTTGGATTGGCGTCCCTGCTTGATAAGTTGTTCAAGCTTGTTTCTTCCAAGGGAATGACCTGTCAGAACCATTGGTACATTTAAAGCACCAGAAAGAATAGCAGCACTATCTCCAGCATCAGCATAATGTCCATGAATTACATATGGCCAGACAGGTTGGCCCCCACCAACTTGTTCACTCAATACTTTTGACATATTGAGAATGTGAGCTAATGCTCCATCCACAAATTCTTGAATATAAGGCCAAAGAAGTTCTTTCCGGAGGTATTTATTGCGTGGACCGAAGGGTATTCTTATGATATATGCACCACTGCTCTCCCCAAGGTTATCATCATCATCATCACCCGCCGTTAGCATTTCTGTAGGCTCTCCATAGCTCCAGTCAATTTCAGGTGATGAGATTTGGCGCGTAAACAGATCCACCCTATATACTCCAGGCATTTTGGCAAGTGCACGAGCAAGTTCTACCACATATTTAATCTGGAAATACATTGTTTCTAGCATTAATCACCATTTAAAAGGTAGGACAAAAGATATTATATTGTAAGTTTGTGATTTATGCGTGCAAGAATGTCAAGTACCTGTCCACCAGTATCAGAATCTCGACCAAGCTCCATGTTTTCTCCTCGAACCAATCCATGCAAACTGTGAAATAAAAGCGCACGGTTATAGCAATCATAACATTTAAACATGTTTCTAGAGTATAGTTCCTGAAGCATTTCACAACAGTAGTGTTTAAAAAAATGAAACTACTTTGAAAACACAAATGCTTTAAATTTCATAGGAAACATGTAGTTTCTAATTTCTTGATAGTAAATACATGGCAATGCAAGTCCAATTTTCCTCCCATTTATTTATCAGATAGCTCCCAACTCATCATTTCCCATTATGCAAAACCAGGAAACAAATTGAAGGGCAGAAAAAATCCAATTATGATTTCATGACAGCCATAGGGGCTTAAGAACTGACACTGACTCATTGACTCCCATTTCTATCATCTGAATTAAGCAGTAACATTATTTTGCTGATCATAAAAGGAATAAATATGATTTTATCTGCCACTGTGATCAATGATTATTCCTTGACACATGACACAAACTGAGAAATTCGTCTAGATAATTTTATTAGCACAAATGTCAAATCAAAACAACTCTAGGAGTGTGGATAGTATACCTTAAGAGGACAATGTAGAGTTTCTTTTCCTTTTTGTCATCAGACCATACTTCCAAGTTAGAAGTCTGGCGCTGGTAATATTTCTTTGTTGGGGTATCACTTTGCACCATCTCCACAACACTATCACCTTTTTCTCCTTCTGATAAGTCTTCAGACATGTCCTCTGTTGCCTCTCTGTGTCCTTGTTCTCGCTCCAATCTTCGGCTTGTTACCCTCTGGACTTCCTCCCATTCCAACTGCACAAACCACACAAGTGTAGCATATTATAGTCTTACATAAGTAACTCCGAACCAGATGATAGTTCCCACAAATTTGTTATAGGAAGGACCAAGCATAGCGAATTGAACACTTAAATCAAACAGTGTATTCTATCCTAGCAAGAAAATTCTCTTCTCTGTCTTGAATTGCAAAACAAAAAACAATAACCATTGGTAATTTTCACAATGGTGACAAAGCTAAAATAAATATAATGGACTGAATCTCCAAACAAATGGGCAATGTCAACTTTAATGTACAGTGTACACTTATATATACATATTGAAATCTATTTAATGGTATCTGAGAATAACAGGTTATCCTAGCTTCAGTGACACCAATCCCCCCTTAATAGAAAAAAGAAAAAGAAAGAAAGAAAGAAAGAAGAATCAATCAAATCACAAAGAGAAATTAAAAATATCCTTTAAAAAATCAAAATATCAGTCAAGATAAAAACAAACACTTCTTCCTATGCAGACTGATATCATGCATTTGATTTGATATCAGCAATGATTCAATCATGCCATGAAAGTTAGAATCTAAAAAACAAAGCACATCATAGGATTTAAAAAATGGATTCCTTCATGAAACTTCTTCCAAATCATATCAACCTCAAAATTCTTTTAGTTTACAAATCATATATAACTCAAATGAATTCTTTTCCATTCATTCTTAAACCAAGCTAACTTAAAAGAAAGAAACAAAAAAGAAGAACCTGTTTCTTCTTGCGGGTAAGATGCCAAATGCGCCAGCACATGTTCTCCAACCTTGAACTCCTCTCCCTGGTGTTCCTGGTAGCAACCACCTTGATCCATGTGCGGTACAAATCAGACTCATCAACACTTGCCACCACCTCTTCCACAAAGTACTTTGTAGGGTTGAAATGCCCCCCATCTTTTAGAGTCACAGGTGCAGGCTTTTGCTCTTCAATGGTTGAGGCCCCAGTTGAAAGTATAGCCTCCAGGTACCCATTAATCCATTCATTCCCAGCCATCACCACTTCCTCACTGTTTTCCCAAGAAATGATAAGAGAGAAAGAAAATAGCAAGTGGGGGGCTCTGTATGTGTTCTAAACAATGTAGAATTTATCTGGAAAAGTGCAGGATGGTCTCCGGAGAAAGAAAGATACGTCGATAAAAGAAAGAAAGAAAAAAAAAATAATATAGTTTTCCTTGAAACAACAATATATCACACAGTGTTCAAGTCCATCAAGGTTTCTTGAATATTAAGGAAGCATGAGAAATGAAGAAAAACATGGAAACTGCGTTATATGTTTTGATATGGTTTAATGGTTCAAAGAAGTGTTTTGTTGTGTTTTTTCTGTTATTATTATGTGAAGTGATGATGAGTTTGGTTTGCTTTTTGTGTTATTGATTTGGATGAAAAGATAGTGTGAGTGTGTGTTGTGTTGTGTTGTTGCTGCATGAAGAGAACGAGGAAAAGGGGTGGTGTTGGGATTGATGAAGAAAGGGTTCAAAATCAAAGAAAAGATAGCGTTATTTGGGAGAATTACGAGAAGGGATGGGAACGTGTGTGAGGGGGAGAGGTGATGTTGAGAACAGAGGAAGGGGTGGAGGAGAAGGAGATGGCAAAGGTGGGAGTGACACGTGGCAAGGAATGGTGGGCCATGGAGATACACACTTGTAGACTATGAAGAAGAGATAGAGAGAGAATTTGGGTTTTGCGTAGGATTCTTCGTTATGGATCTGAAATACTAGTTTCTAGGCTAGTTAATTTATTTTTTTTTATCATAAGAATTGAATATGATATAAAAGATTTATAATATATTTTAATCAATTAATTGAGTTAGATTTATTTAATAATTTTAGTTAATTAACTGTAATACTAGATTTAAATTTTATGACTATAAAATTACTAAAATAACTCAGTTTCATTTTTACACATTAAATTTTATGTATATTTTATTTAATTCAAGATAACTCGTTACACCTACTCCTTAAAATAATGGAAATCAGTTACTCACGTAGATGAGTAGCTCAGATTTGCACATGTAAATGTGATAAATGGATAAAGAACACATGAATCCTTAAGAGTTTTTTCTCCCTTAATCTAACAACACAACAAAAACTCTAATTGATACAAAATTATTACACAAAAGAAGAGGGGAATCAAAATATATTCACAAGTCAGTTCTAAGGCCTAAAAATATTAAAGATGACATTTTTATTTTGAGTACAAACTAGTTCAGCTATGAATCCTAGTTTGATTAAATGTCAATTTTTATTCTTCTTCAATTTTGACGATCCAAGCTAATCCTTTTAGAGCTTCAATACTCGAAGCTTGCTTTCCTAGATACTTCTTCCATTTCAGAATCTTTATCTACAAAAAAGGTGGGATAAAAATTACTACTAAGTAGCCATGAAATCAAAATATAAAGCTAACATTCATAAACTAATAAAAATGAAATAATTAGAAACAAAACATCCCTCTAAGTCTAAGAAGAGAGAAGAAAAATGCTTTAAATAATACCTTAGTTAAAACTATGTTAATTTGACACTTAACACCCTCCTTGGCTACCACCACCATCATCAACATCGTCATCATCATTGCTGACACCACAATCATCAACAACAATAGTGTCACCAACACCATAACTATTGTCATGGCTGTCAACATTATTACCATCAACATCATTGACATTGTTAGTCTGATACTATTATCACCACAAACATCACCGCTACCATCGCGACGTCAATACCACCACCACCACTATCATTGTTGTCACTGTTGTCATTGTCGTCGTCAACACACAAAAACACTCTTAAATTAGTTTTAAAAAGATATATCTTAGAATGTGAATTTAAACCTATCTCAATCCCAAAAACTAACTCATAGGGTGAGGGTTGTCTTTCACTTATGTACTCTATCTTGACATTATCTCTATATAATGTAAGACTTAAATTTTTTCCAAAGCACCCCCTCATGCTTAGTATTTTTGGATTTGGTGCGTAGATAATATAGTATGTGACCAGTTTAATGGATCTAAGATAAATTTTGATACCATTTAAGAATCTTATCATTCAATTTTTCCGTAATTTTGATGCAAAAATTTTGTCGAAGAGAACAGCGAAAAGATTGAACTTAAAGCATTTCCTTCACTTTTATTTTTGGGTAAATAGTCATTTTCATCCCTGAATTTCGTCTCTGAAAGATAAAAATTCAAATTTTTGTCCTCGAAAGTGAAAAAAGTGCGACAAATTCATCTATCCATTAATTTTGGTCCGTTACCGTTAATGAAAGAGTCTATGTGACACATTGAGGGACGAAATTGTCAGTGCCCTACATATTCAAGGACAAATTTGTTAGCGCTTTACCGAAAATATAATTTAATCTTCATCTTCTCCCTTTTTTTAATCATTGCAAGCATAACATTACAATAAACACTTAAAAAAGAAAAGCAAACATAAGTTAGAATAAACATAATAAGCATAATATTAATTAATAAGCATAATTTGTCTATTACTCTGAAATTTCTATTATGACAACATTAGGTAATGAAAGTTGAGTCTCATTTTTTTGTAATAATTAATTTAATGATTGTGCAATTTAATTTGTTTGAGTCTCAAATTTTGGGTAAGATACTATCTTATATTTTTGTTTTAAAATTTCTAATGTGACCATACCTTACTCAAAATATGAGACTCAAACAAAAATGTACAACCATTAAGTTAATCCTTAAAAAAATAAAACTCAACTTGATTTTGTTACTACCTAATGTTGCTATAATAGAAATTTCAAAGCAACACACATATTATGCTTATTAATCAATATTATACTTAGTATTATGTTTGTTCTAACTTATGTTTGTTTTTCTAATTTTTTAAGTATTTATTATAATTTTATGCTTATAATGATTAAAAAAGGGAGAAGATGGTGATTAAATTATATTTTGAGTAAAACGCCGACAAATTCGTTTCTGAATGTGTAGAGCGCTGACAAAACCATTCCTGAATGTGTCATATAGGCTCTTTCAACTAACGGTAATTGACGGAAGTTGACAGATGAATTAATTTGTCGCACTTTTTTTTTTTTTTTTTTTTTACTTTTGAAAACAAAAATTTAAATTTTCATCTTTTTAGGATGAATTTGTCAACATACTATAAATTCAGAAACAAAAATGACTAATTAACCTTTATTTTTTGTTGGCATCATAATCCTGTTGATCGGAACATAATTATCGACGAAAGCCATGACAGAGGATCAAGAAGCTGTATATCATGTAGAAATGATAGAAGAGAAAAAGGGATTTGTTTATTTGGCAGAATTGATTTTACAAAAAGCCAAGTATAATCTCTGATGACGACAATACTTATACTTAACGGCTATAGTTGTAACAGAATGCAATTGTTAACTAAATAAAGTTGCTACTAACTAAACTAACTCTATAATTAATAGAGTTACACACGAGTTATACATTTATAATATAAAACTTTTAAAACAAATTTATTTTTTAAACTAAAAAATAAAGAAAGAAAAACTAAAACTAGATTTTAAAAATTAAAAAGTTACCCCAAATGAAATCTAACGTTTTGGATTTAAGTTTTATTAATAAAAAATACGATTAATATAAGAAATCTTCTACACGAATAAAACAATTTCACTAATTTTTTCATAACATGATTTTTTTTTTTTAATATGAAGCCATAGTTTACAAGTTCCCTACACAATCTTTCTCAACCACTTAAATGTTGTCATGTTTGGAAGTTCCTCGCTTCAGTTATGCTGAGGCGCCACTTTTTTGACTAACGTATTTATAGGTTTAGTCGCCTTCATCTGGCTGATTTTTTAAAATAATACAAATTAAATAAATAATTAGCAAAAGGGGGCAAAACCAAAAAAATTTAGCAAAATGGGGTGATGAAACACGCCCATCTGGGGCGTGTTTAAACACGCCCAGATGGGGCGTGTTTCACCAGATGGCGCCACGTGGCAGCAGCAACAGTGCCCTAGGGTTTCCGCAGGATTTTCGTAAA
>PYAF01005246.1:2528068-2559000 GCA_007407185.1 Glycine tomentella | reverse complement strand
TATATAATATTTAAGTGGTATACTAAGTGATTTTTTATTACAAATATTAAGAGGTTATTTTTAATATATTATCAGCATAAACAAGTTTTTTAAATTTTCGATCAATCAGTTATAAATTATTGTAACTTATACTAATGGGTTAATTTTTATATATTATTGTCTAAGTTAGCTTTTCAGTTTCAGGATAATTTTTAGATTGAGGATGTTCCTTAATTACCATATGTTAATCTTCCCATAGTACGATATGATATAATTGCTTTGTCTAGAAAATTTAAAATTTTCCAATTAATAACATGAACTATTCTCTTAAAAAATGTGTAAATTGTTGTAGATATAAATTTTAAAACAACTATAAATATTACAAAGGTTAATAATTTTACAATTTATGATAACTAATGCATGATTAGATGATAATATAAAAACGTTTATACAGTTCATATGTTCTTTTATGCTGAATACAGTTAATATATTATAATTAAATCTAATTCTGAATGAGTCACTATTATTGATTTTAATTACTTTTGTTTTTGGACGACAACCGCGTAGTTGAAGATGGGATGAAATAAGATTTTTTTTTTCTCTCTTTTGTCTGGCGGATAGAATAAGATCTTTAAATATTCCAAATCTATTGTAGTGCAATAGAAATCTTGTGCGAAACCCATATATTAGGGACGACCTAGTGCTGTTGGAGTTGAAGTAATTTGCATAAGGCCTTAAATTTAAATTTTATTATCGTTATTGTATAAAAAAAATCATGTGAGATGCATTACTAATATTTTTAATAAAAATAAAATATTTCTAATTTCCTCACTAGTATGTAACATCCCTTATATATATATCCATTAGAGATAGTTTAGTGGTGAAAGAATTTGGATAGTGTACTCGAGTATGCTATCGAAATTAAGAGCTTCGAATGGGTTTAAAATTTAAATCCGGGTTGCAAAGGTTTCTTAGTTGATGGTTATAATTAAAATCATTTATCGCTTTTTTTTTGGAGTATAATGACAAAAAAATCTGATTAAAATCTTCCTAATTAATGATGTGAAAAAAAATTAAAATCTTCCTAAATATCCAAATAATACTGGTTAAGGAATTAATGATAGTTTTTTTTTATATTATTCATAGCAGTAAAAATGCATTAAAACTAATAGTAAAAATGCATCAATACCACTTTTTAAATAAAAAATCCACTTTTAATTTCTCAACCAAGCTGTATCCTTAAAATATATCCGTTAGCATTTACCAATATATATATATAACATGAAATTAAACAGTATACAGATAGAATAATTTTTAATTTTTCAAATTTATACACATGAAGAATATATATTACGCCATGCATGTCAACACTCAACACATAATTTTATCATTGACGAATCTTGAGGAGGACCAGTCCAGAACTAAAGTGCAATTTTACGTGTAATCTCAGGCCAGCAAGAAACAGCCAAAGCCAGCAACACAATCTTGTAGCTGAAGCATCCAAGGCACTACTTTCATTGCTTTCCACGCATATAAAACGCACCTCACACTTCCATCCCTTTCCCTACATACACATTAATTCCGCTAAATAAATAAAAAAACGACACACCAAAACAATAATATTAGAGCGTTTTGAAGATATTCGAGATTTGTGTTTCATTTGATATGGAGAAGAAGAGTGGTAGCAGCTGGTCGTTTAAGAAGATGAGCAAGGAGTTGTGGCCACGGAGGTTGTCGTCATCTTTTCGTGGGAAACGGCTTCGCTTACACACCACGACCATCGTTGACACCGTCATTTTCAAGATTGTCTCGGTGGTGGAGGGTGTTGTAATTGTTTCCACGCTTTGTGTATTCTACCTTTGTTGTGGTTGTCACATTTGAATTCTATGAATGTTTGATGATCTTCAAATTCATTTGTTCCTTCATTTTTTAAGGGCTAGTTAAAGTTCATCAATAACTGAGTTTGTGTTTTTACTATCCTATGTAGATTATCCATGTAATGAATAACAATTTTGATTTGTTTTTAATTATTTGATACAAGTTCCGTTTGATCAATAATTTTTAAATTTCCAGACATGATTGAGAGACATGGAATGATAAAATGAGATGATAATTTATAATTTATTTTTTTGTTAATAGTTCGGAACGATTAGCTAATTAACAATATGTTTTAGGAACAACTTTCCAGTGTTTTTTTTTTTTTTTCAAATAACAGTTGTGTTTACTAATTTGTATATATTTTCTTCACGATTTCATCCATCTATAACTTTTCCTACTTGTATTTGGTACAAATATAGAAACTGGGGGATTTTAATGTGGAGAAAGAATGGCTTAATCTAGATGGTTATCTAATTCTAAAATCAATCAACTAATGCATTAATTAATGACAAAAATTATCTGGACAAATATTGTTGATTACCGAATTATCCTTATAGATATAAATTTAATTCAATTGTAATATTATTTTGGGTAAATAACCATTTTTGTCTTTGAATGTGTAAGGTGCGAACAAATCTATCATTGAAAGATGGAAATTCAAAATTTTATCCCTGAAAGTGAAAAAAGTGTGACAAATCTATCCCTTCTGTTAACTTTCGTCACTGTTAATATGAAGGATGAATTTGTCAGTGCACTACACATTTAGGGACGAATTTGTCAACTCTATATCCAAAATATAATTTAATCTTCATATTCTCTCTTTTTAATCATTGCAAGTATAACATTACAATAAACACTTAAAAATTAGGAAAACAAGCATAAGTTAAAAAAAAACATAATTATAAGCATAATATTGATTAATAAAAACAATTTGTTTTCAACACTAGATAATGACAAAATCAAGTTAGGTCTCATTTTTTTTAAGAATTAACTTAATGACTATGCATTTTTGTTTGGGTCTCATATTTTGGGTAAGGTACTATCATATTATAAATTTCAAAGCAAAAATATGAGATAATATTTACCCAAAATATGAGGCTCAAACAAATTAAAATGCATAGTCATTAAATTAATCATTTCAAAAAAAATGAGACCTAACTTGATTTTTTCATTATCTAATATTTTTACAATATAAATTTTAGAATAACATACAACTTATGTTTATTAATCAATATTATATTATTATTATGTTTGTTTTAATTTATGCTTACTTTCCTAATTTTAAGTGTTTATTATAACTTTATGCCTTGTAATAATTAGAAAATGGAGAATATGTAGATTAAATTATATTTTGGGTAGAGAGCTGAAAAATTCATCATTGTGTAGAGTACACTGAAAAATATGTCCCTAAATGTGTAGAGCGCTAACAAATTCATCCTTGAATATTAATAGTAACAGAAGAAAGTTAATAGATGGATAAATTTGTCGTATTTTCTTCACATTCAGGGACAAAATTTTGAATTTTCATATTTCAAGAATGGACTTGTCAACGCTCTACATATTTAGGGACGAAAATGACTATTTACCCTATTATTTTTCTTCAAAGAGTGCTAGAGTGTTGTATGTTAATTTGTCATCATCACAATCATAACTTTTAATCATTATTACTGCAACTATAATGATAATAATGATGTTCATGCTAGTAATTTTGATGCAATTAATGATGAAGAAGGGTTAACAAAAGTATAATGAAGGTTCAATTGAGAGGCACTTTTAACTGCATATAACATGCACATCTTACTTAACGTTCAATAACTTACTTAACTATTAAGCACTAGGATTTAAATAATATATTTTGTAATTATAAAATAATAAATCATGTTGTCATATAGAAATTTTAGTCGAAAGATCAGATAAACGCTCACACTGATGATTTCTAAGGAATTAATTGATAAAAAATAGAGACGATGTTAATTTGGTTGTGGATTCCTTTGGGTCCGAGAGTAAATATTATGACTTTTTTGAAAAGGTAAATCGGAAAGTTTTGAATGTTTGAATGTGAATAGCTGAATTTTGTATGTTGAAGTCCTGAGAGTAAATATTTAAGTTGATGCTCCAGAATTACACAACACGTGATGTCTAATTGTTGCTCTGAAAAAGTAAAAATATGCATTACTTGTCTTGAAAGAATGTAAAAGTACAGTAGCGGAGAGCATATATACAAGTAATTGATTTGGATCTAGATGAGATACACACTAACAATACCCTTTGAAATTGGGCTAGCCAATAGTTATGGAACATATGATCCTCAATTTGCATATCAAGTAATGTGCTACTTAGTGACCACCCTAGAAAAAGTGTCCTAATACTTTTAAACTGATCAGCATTATGCATGTCGCTTTTATTTTTTATATTTAGCTACTGGGCCAGTCCGACTCCAGCCCACTTAGCCTGTTGGGAAAAACTGACCGGGCTTTTACTTCCTGCACATCTTAACTTTTGCTTCCTACACCCCCAGTATGACCCAAATAGACACAACTACCCTTCACCACTGCACCACCACCACATTCTAACCCTCCACCGACCCCTCCCCTCTGCCGCCACTATGTCTATGGTGAAACCATCATCACGAGCATACATCCAATGTAAATAAAGCCTAATGCAAGAGTGTTACAAAACACAAAAACCCATAATCACTTCAAAGAGACATTTGTGTAATCTAAAAGCTCATTCGAATGCATCAAAAAACAATGGCATCATCGAAGGTACTAAACCTTTCATAGGCGGTGTCAACGGTGGAAGAGTAGGCATTGGTTGGTAGAGGCTCTGCAGTCTCTTGCAACACTCGAAGTTGTCTTAGTGGTTGTGATAGTATGGACCACTTTTTAACAATTAAAGTCGTCTTGTTTAATATGATGATTTTAACGAATTAAACAGATTCTAAAACTGGTGAAAAGTAGTCTTCACCCTTCCATTGAAAATAGTGTTGGATAATTTTCGCTTTAATACTTGGCACAAATCCCTATGCTCTGAAAAGGAAATGTTTGACTTGGGCCCTATTCCCAAGATGCTGCCCCGACCCACTAGGTGCAGAATCCGAAACCTAATTCTTCTCTATAAAAGGAGAATTAAGGCGTAAGAGAGAGATAACACTTGAGTGACGAAAGAGGCAAAGGAGGCAGCAGTCCTTGAGTGTTTGAGAGTCTCCGAGAGGTTGAGAGAACAACCCTTGTAGAGAGTGATTTCCACCATACTTGGTGAAGGTTTGAGTGCATCTCTGGTGAAAGGCTAGAGAAGATTGATTGTAACTATTATTGATAATAGTGGATTTGATTCTGGACTTGGTCCCGCGGGTTTTCCTCTTCACGTTGAAGAAGATTTTCTTTTCTCCCATGTAAAACTATTTTTTATTGTGTGATTTTTTCTCTCCCTATTCTCTCGTGTTTTTGATTGATTTACGTTTTCGCATTTGATTTGGTTTGGTTGATTGAGGGTATTAGGAGCGCTAGTATTACCCAACAAATAGGAAGAAGTTATTATTTTCAAAATAATGCTAATGACCATTGAAAGTAGATAATGCACTCAAAAGAGGAAAATGTGACTATATTTTAGGAGGTGAATGTAATGTAGTTATCAAGAGTTAGTTATTTCGTTGTAAGATCAGCTAATGTAACTACCTGATCTATTGTAAAACTAGGTGATATAAAAGTCATTCTTCTCTGAAAAAGTATAGATAGGGGTACTTTAGTGATTAGCAGTAAAAACAGGACTTTTACATACTTTTTCAAACACATCAATCAATCAAATAATATTTCCTATTTACTTTACATTTATTTTTATTGCTTTTATTGCTTTTACTGCTCTTTAATTTTTGCCCAAGTTTAATTTTTGTTCAACCTTCAACTCTAGACACTCTTTGAAGTAGTCTAGGAATCCACAGCCTAGAAACATAGTCTCTTTTTTAGCAACGATCGATTGATTCTTTAGAAATCATTGTGAGCGTTTAACTGATATTTTAGCTAAAATTTCTATGTGAGAACATGATATATTAATTATTTTATAATTACAAAATATATGATTTGAATTCAAGGGCTTAATATTTACTTAAGTTATTGAATATTGAGCAAGATGTGTCATGCTATAGGCAGTCAGGAATGCCTCTCAGTTGCACCATCGACAGCCAATGCCAAAATTATTGATTTTAATATGAGCATGACAATGACATAGCGTGCGCAAGCATTCACACAGCAACGTGATACAAATAAGGCTTTCATTTTCAAATTGATTTATGCATAACAAGCAATCAATCATTTTCATTTTCCACCATAATATATTATATACAAGAATGGACCTGAAGATGAGGGTGCACTCAATTTTGAGCATAAATGAAAATAAAAGCTATATTAGCCATAACGTAGAAGGTCTATTAGATTTCAGATATAGATGCCCATACCCAAATTAATACCATTAGTAGTACCAACAATATTTTGGATAATGCTTTGAATTCATTTATGTCTAGCAAAAAAACAATAGGAAAATTAAAGAGAGATTCGGGTGTACCAACAATATTTTGGATAATGCTTTGAATTCATTTATGTCTAGCAGAAAAGCAATAGGGAAATTAAGGAGGAGTAAAATAGATTATTGATCTCTTTAACCTTATTCTATATCTAATTGTTTTCCTTTTGTCTGGTTCTGTCACTGCACAGATGCTATTAGGTGGAGATAATTAAGAATTAATTAATTAATCATGCATCATGTTGCTTGAATATTAGGCTGCGTGCCCTCAATGCCCTTCTACTTCATCTGCCATCTATATCTACTGTTACAGCAAGTTATTTGTAAAAAAAAAAAAAAAAATTAGGTACCCCAATGCCCAGAGGTTCCACGTTATGCACAGGTAAAGGAAAAAAGATATTGTACGCAGTCTTATTTTTACATATGTAAAGAGACTATTTTCGAATTTGAACTTATTACCAACAAGTCATCAAAATATAACTTTACCGTTGTGTCAGGATTCGCTCTCACAGCAAGTTATTTATATGCCAGAAAAAAAAAACATCTTATTGAATTGACCAACATCCACATCTCCATGTAAAAACAAAATTCAGCATATCTTCTTTTCACAGGTCATACTTCAAAATGGACAAGGGGAGAGAGACTGTTATAACTTGTAAAAAAAATGTTAACAATATACTCTTTTAAAACACTTTTATTAATAACTGAAATTTATTAGAATTCACAAAATGATGAGTCCTACTTTTTATTTAACGAGCTCACTTTTGAGTCTTAATAATTTTTAACTGGTTATGTTAACAACAACGTGTTAGAGAATATTTTGTTAATTTTTATTATTTAAACTTATTAGAGATTGTCTGGTGGGTGAGGATACCTAATAAAACAAGCTTTGTTTTAAAAAACGAGTAAATTCATTTTCAGCATCTAGTGTTTCATACCATGCTATTTGTTCACTATCCACTCCCTCATGCATATCTTCCACTATATCTACTATATGAATATATATTTATACCTAAGTTCCTTGTATCCTCCGAGAGGTGGGAGAATATTACTAAGTGCCTTACTAAGGGCCAGTTGTATAGACATAGAAATCATCACCATGGGAAGGAAAGTAAGTCAAGAATCACTGAAAATATCTAAGGTTGATCATCAGAAACATCAATTCAACACTTTGATTAAGGTCTTGAGGCCTAAGGTCTACATCACTGACAGCTCAAGCTTCAAGAAGTTAGTTCAAGAGCTAACTGGCAATGGAAGTTCCAATAACACTTTGTCTCCACCTCCTTTGGAATCAAACATGGTTGAAAATTTCCCCCTTAATATTGGAACTGAGCCTCATGAGAGTGACCCTCAAACTAGTCCTGATGATGTGTCAATTTCTCCTGAAGCAACTAGCTACTCACCTGAGTTGTGCTGCGATGCATTGATGATTGAAGAATTTAACCAAGTTTGCAACCAGTTATGCTTAGATGACCTAGCCTTCCAACAAGACTCAGTGACCAACCAATCTATAGACCATTTTTTGGCATACCAGAACCTTGAGTCACTACTGCTTGATGTTGAATCAAATCCCTTGTACAACTGTTATGAACAGATGATGCAGCCAGATGTCAGCATATATGATTATGAGTTGTCAGGATTACTATGAACATGTCTATCATCTTTTTTTAAGGAAGATCATCATCCATGATGTTGTTTCTTGATTTACCTTCTTGTTCATGTCTTGTGATATGTGTATAAGTATTCTTTTTGTATGTAACCCAGTTCTATATATGATGCATATGATTTTACTTTTGTTAATTAGTATTTGAGTTTGTTTCCAGGGTTAATCTTTAATGAGGCTAAATATTTATGTTTTGCATTGGTTAGTTATATTTTATTCATCATGCTTGCATGAAGCATGCATGTCACCATGCATGCTTGACGTTAACCTACTAGGCAAATAAGCAATGTGCTCCAGTTTTCTTATAAATAAATAAAAGGCCATTATGCTGATGATGGTCCACTTTTTTTAAAGGCAACGACTATTAATAAAAAAACACTTTCTAAAATTTTTATTTCATAAAATCGTTTTAGAAAATATATTTTATAAGTCTATTTTTTTAGAGAATCGTATTTTTAAAATAAAAAACAAAAAAATATATTTTAAGACTATTTTTATGCAAAACAATGTAAAAATTGAGTTTTTAAGATATTTTAAAAATCATTGTAAAAAGTGTTGACATTTTACAACTAAAATTTTAAAAATGATTAAAAATCGCCTTAAAAAAATCAAATACTGATGTAGAAAAGTCTGTTTTATAGTAATAAGATGAAATATATAGACAAATTATGACTACTAAGATTTTTCAGTTGCATCTATCATCTTTTGCAATCCTGAAGGGTTTAAACACAATTGAAATTACTTATATTTTATTATGCTATTGTATATTGTGCATGACTTCTACGTTCTAACCATTTCCAAGCTTTTAAAAGCAATTCCTTAACTTTGTGTAAACATTATTATCTTGAATAAGAGTGCATTCATTATACTAACATTATAAATAAAATACGTATACAACACTAGTACTTTTCACTGCTTCATACATAATAATGGGCATCAAATGTGTATTGGTGTAATGAGGGGTGAATAATTTGCATAAAAGACTTTTTATTATGATGTCACACTCTAATTTGTTTGGTACTTCATATATTAATTAAAAATGTTGATTTAGACTCAAGAGCAGACAAATGAATGAATCACCGATGGCGTGCCTACAAAGTCCTTCTGCCTCATACACTTCTGTTTTTTTCCTTATCCCGTACGTGCTTCCTTGCCAGCAAACATATAGCAGATCATGCTATGATATTTTATACAATTTTTACCATGTAGCTTCATAAAACAACTTCTATATATATATATATATATATATATATAGATATATATAAAATTGTCAATACAAATAGACAAATCTTCGGATGTGTGTATTGTGCACAGTGAAGAGTCCTTATCAAAGAGAGTGGTACAGGTGGGGTATTTATCTTGGAAAATAAATTGCTTTAAATACGGTTTTTATTAATTTGAAAAAAAAAATAACATCGAGTGCCAAGATAAACGTTGTGAAAAGTTTTGGAAAAGAAATGTGTTAGTGGTTTATATTTGAGTTATAAAAAACATTTATGATGAGATTAAGTATTAACAAGGGTGGGTATTAAGGGACTAAAACTTGTCTAGTGGATATCTGTAATATGAAATCATTTAAATGGTTTTAGTTATATATACAGTAAGTTGTTCATTTTTTTAATATAAATATATTTTAAATTATTTTTTAGTATAAGTATATGTTTTAATATTATTTTTTATCATATTTTATTTATTTATTCAACTTTTTTTTGTTTACAATTTGTATAAATATGTTCTACTCTTTTTATTTTAATAAACATCCTCATGTATTCATGCATATCCGCAAATATTGAAAAAAAATTGTAAATATCCAGTCAATAAATATTCATGTGAGATGGATTTTCATCTAACAAAATGGGTGACAAATCGCAAAAGGCTACTATTGATGTCCGTAAGATCCCAATTTCTTTAAATTTCCTTAAATGTAAGTTTTTTTTTTAAGTAAGGTGGTGATATTATGGTAATCTACTATCTACTATACATATTGTTATTACTTTACTACACACACACATATATATATATATATATATAAAAGCAGATGTTAGCATAATTACATAATTGGACATTAGACATTCTTGACATTTGGCATAAAATAGGGGCAAAATCGTAATTAAAAATCTTCCCTCTTTTCTTTTTTATCATGGTGCGTGCAGAAAAGTAAACTTTTTAAATTGCACCCTTTTTTAATAAATGTAATTCAATATTTCAAAATTAAAAATTACTAATTGTACCACCTTTTCTATAAATGTACTTCAATATTTTCAAATTAAAACTTGCTAATTATACTCTCTTTTATAAGTAAATTAATATTTTCTTTTAAATCTTAAATACTTATTATATCATTTTTTTCATCCCTCTCATATATTATCTCTTTAATGCGAAGACAATGGTATTACCTGCATACGCAAGGTATCATATTAGCCAGTTACAAAAATACAAAATCTCAATATTATTTTAATTTTTCTTCCGAAAGAGTCTAAATCACTGGTAATATAGTAATTCATCTCTTATTTACTTGACAACTATCTAGAAACTTGCTAAGTGCAATAATTTCTTTTCATTTTATGTTATGATTTCCACAATCTCATAATTTGGGTCATTTATATTTCTCAATATTGTTGTTCTCATCTCAATTGACTGAGTTTAATTCAAGGTCTGATTTGAACATAGATGTATTATAACAAGAAGAAAAAATTAATATTGAACTTCACTTTTTTCTTTCTCTTATTAATTTACTTGACAATTGTCTAGAGTGCAGTAATGTCCTTTCATTTTATGTTATGATTTCCGCAATTTTCTCCTTTGGACCCTTCATATTTCTCAATATTGTTGGTTCTCACCTCAATTGGCTAGACTAATTATTGGCAGGTTTGCACAAACGTGACAAAAGATGAAACCTTAAGTGGATCGATTGCTTATGACTTGATTTCAATAAAGGTATATTATCACAAGAAGAAAAATTATTATTGAACTTCGCTTCTTTCTTTCTCTTATTTTTGCTACACATTCATTTTGCCATTAATAAACTATGTTAGATCTTGCAGTTTTTTAAATATCTTTTCCAGTCTAGATGATATGTTGTCTTAACTACCTTTTTAAGAGTTATGTGTGTTCAAATATCTTCCTTATCATCTTCTCTCTTTTCTCAACTCCGGAATGTTCTTCTTCTCTAATGTTCTATGTCTTCTCACCATTTTTCTCTCTTCTCTTACCTTCTTCATTCACTCAATTTATTTTCTCTTTCTTCTAAAAATAAACCAGTGAAATATCTTTTTACTTCTTCGTTAACCGTTCAACATCGCAACCCTCATTGAAGATGTCTTTGTCAGTCACGGTGACTACAACTTCTTCATAATTGTTGAAAAGGTTTATTTGATATGGCCTATGGGTTAAAGTATTTTGTGGAAAAATATACTAAACGGGTCTTTATAAGAATATATTGGTTGCAAGTTATGTGTTTGATCAAATGTCAAAATGACATTTTTGGGTATGTTTCCTTATTTCTCTTTTCACTTTTAAATTTATGACACTTTTGAGACCACTTTCATATAGAAATTTTTCAGTTGATTCTGTCGGTTTGGTATTATCTTATAGAGTAAGAATTTTTCACATACAATATTTGGTTGTTATTGCTTATCTTTTGTTAATATTACTCCTATTTATAATCAATAGTTCAATTATATTTATTTTAAAAAGTTAGTAAATGGAAATTGATGTTTATTGCAGAAATTTAGGTGAACGGGTAAAGGATCAATGAAATGCTCAATTGTGAAATTTGATGCAGGACCTTTATAAAAGTGAGCATTTGCATAAATAGTAGTGAATAAAAGTAATCCAGTTGATGATTGAGTAAAAGATGAAGATTCAGAGTGGAGAAAAGATGCAGGACAAAATGGGAAAAAATGAAAGTATTACTTAGGTAAATTGAAAGAGAAAACTTAAACAAGTGAAAAGTTTACTAGCATAACATTAATTTTGCATAAAGTTTTCAGTTGTTTTCTTTAATTTAAGTTCATAACTGAAAGTTGCTTGCTACATATTACAATTCTTACTTAAATTGAAAATTAGTATTTTTGTTCCAAGCTAATTTTTTCATTTTTTCTATGCATCTTATATATTTATCTTATAGTGATTATATGAATTGAAATTCTAACATATTCTCAATCAACCATGCAGTAGTCATGTTCTACTCAAATTATTTAAGTTTCAATATTTTTGAAATTATTGTGACCCATCAGTTACATTTATAGACGATATTCTATTTCTAGGCTGGAATTTTGTAAGATATTAACAAAATTGTTAAGGAGTACTACATTACAAATTAATCGTCATGTGCCTACAATTTTATATACCTATTGTTATTAAATAATCTTTCTTTTATTACACATGTAAAAAGAATGCTAACAGACGCAATTAAAGACAAAAGATACACACAAATAAGTGTTAAAATTTTCATTTGTGCGTTTACTTATAATTATCATATTTACATATTACATACAACAAACATAATTTCTTATTCCTATTATAAATTCATCTTTTTCTTTATTTCTAAAATATTTATATGTTTACTTATTATAAAAATAGTTTTCCAATTTGAAGCGGAGCGAAACACAGCAAATCAATACATCCCGTGCGAACGCATGAGTTACCAACTAGTTATTTAATAAATATATTTTGGAAAATGGAGATGGGTAATTAAAATTAGTTTTATGATAAGTGGAGTTTCTAAGTTTTGTTTTTGAGCCTTTTCCTATTTGTGCACCTTTTTTTCTAAGTTGGGCCTTTGCGTTTGTATTTGTAGCCTAACTAATGTTAAGAACTGTCTAGTAGCCTAGACCTAATTGCACATGTTTGAAAAGTACGTGTTTTATTGTAGAGCCGCCATTGCAAGAAGCCAGGAACCTTTGGGAACATCATAGCAGTTGTGATTGAGAAATCAAAGGGATTATTGTTTATCTATGTCCACCTTCGTTTTGTTGATTCACCTTTTTCTGATGTAATAAGGAGTGAGTTATCTCGCTTATGGGTGTGACAATAGTAGTTCTTGGATTAACTGTTTGACCTTTGATCCTAATTGATTGATTTGTATGAGGGGATGATTTCTCCAATCTTGATATGATTTCATTTTCAATTATGTGATTGATCATTTATCATTAAATTTTTCTTGATGCTTTCCCTTTTTGTGTTCTTGAGATTTAAGTATGATAATTTATGAATTGATGTGTTAAATTCGTACCATGCATATGTGCTATGTGTTTCGCATTGATTAGATTGTGTTAGGAATTGGTTTTGGACTCGTTGTGTATGATTTATGATGTTTGGGAACCTTTTACTTTTAGCAAAGAGAATTTTGTGGAAAATTTTGATTCATGACATTTTGTCTATCTCCTTTTGCTTAGCGAATTCAAATCTTGCCAAGTTAAAATGTGGCAAAAAGTATGATCTTATCCACATATTTATTGTGAAACAAGGTCATCCTTCGTAGAGTGAAACTATGCTTTGCAATGGAGGAAATTACCTATTCTTTAGGTAAAGACTGCCAATTATACTTCAGTTTTATATGTGAGTTATGTACCCTATGACTTAACATTGTGGAGATGAGTTACCTAGCCTTTAATTAGATGAAAATGGACTCGAGTTGTGCCTTAGTAAGGACTTAGCCAATGATGATAGATTGATAGAGAATGGGACTTACCAGAAAGGGTCCAGAAAGACTTTTGTATGCACATTATGTGTTGTGCATGATCATGACATTGAGATGAAGTATGTAGGTAGAAGATAATTATGAACAATGGATGGTGGAGGTCTTGAAAGGGTGAGCTAATCCGAACATTTATCTTTATCTTTTTCGTGTGTTTCTTTATCCTTTATTATTTAAAGTAATACACAATATCTTAAAAATTCTCGTCCCAACGGTTTAAAAGGCATTTTAGTAATTTTAAGTACATTAAAACAATCACAAAAAATTGAATAAAAAATAAAAGAAAAATGATAAATATATTTTAAATGTGCATTAATTCAACATAAAGGAAATTAAAATAATCATGATTTATAATTTTAAATACAAGCAGTCACGAAATTCAAATTCAAAAAAATATTAAAAAAGTAATAAATATATTTTAGTTATCTTTTATGCATAATAAAAAAATTAAATGTGCATAAATGATAATTAAAAATATATTTGTTACTTTTTAATTTTATTTTGAATTTGAATTTTTGTGATTGCTTGCAATTAAATTTATTAATCGTGGTTGTTTTAATTTCCTTTATGAAGAAGAAAATGCAAATTTAAAATAAATTTATTACTTTTCTTAAAAATTTATTTTGAATTTTTTTATTGTTTTAATGCACTTAAAATGTCAAAAATATCTCTTAAAAAAATAAATGTGCATAAATGATAATTAAAAATATATTTTTACTTTTTAATCTTATTTTGAATTTGAATTTGTGACTGCTTGCATTTAAAATTATTAATCGTGATTGTTTTAATTTCCTTTATGATGAAAAAATATGTAAATTTAAAATAAATTTATTACTTTCCTTTAAATTTATTTTGAACTTTTTTTATTGTTTTAATGCACTTGAAAATTACTAAAATATCCCTTAAACTTTTACAGGAGAAAGAGAAACCGAGAAACTATTTGAGATAGTGTATATTACTTTAGATTAATTATGTTTTTAGTTACTGAACTTTTTTGGACTTTCACTTTTAATTCCAAAAAATTGACTGGTTTTAATCCCCGACTTTTTGCGGAAGCTTAATTTCTAGCTGTTTAAAGCAGTCAAAAATTGCTTAAAATAGTGATTAATACATTTCAAACAATTTCCAATGGTTTAAAATCCTCAGAAAATTCTACCATGATTCTTAACATACATTATTTTTCGTGACTGTTTGCATTTAAAATTATAAATCATGATTGTTTTAATTTCCTTTATGCAAATTTAAAATAAATTCATTACTTTCCTTTTAGATTTATTTTGAATTTTTTCTATTGTTTTAATGCACCTAATATTTATCCTTCTTTTTTTATGGTGCAAAAAAGAAGGATAAAGGATATATTTTAATAATAAAACTTTAATATACAAAATTGGGTGAATTAGTAAGATATTCTAATCAAACAAAATTTTAAAAAATCACAAAATATTTAATAAAACAATGATTAAACTCCATCTCTCACTCACTGCAACACTGAAATAACATAATCCAAGATGAAGGAAGGTGAGAACTTGTTGTTGTTTTTTTACATATTTATTTTGTGAAAGATGATAAATATAGAAAGGATTTTCCATTCAATTGTTTACGATATATATTAATTTTTATTTGAGATACTATAATTCCCTGATGCAGGGATATTGTTAACAATATTATTTAGATCTATTAAGGGATTACACAAATAGATAGTAGCTTTGTTATTTTACTGGAGAAGGATACGTTTGAAAAATATTATTTGAGAGATCCAATTTGGAATATCCTTAGTAGAGTTTAGGTATGGCAACGGGACCCGAACCCGTGGGTACCCGTCCAAATCCGCCCCGATTTTAATGAGGAAAAACCGAATTTTTCGGGTTCAGGTTCGGGTTCGGGTTTTCCCCGATAGCCAAAAGCGGGGGCGGGGGCGGGGGCGGGTATGGGGTTACTGATACCCGCCCCGCCCCCGCCCCCGCCCCCGCTCCCCGCCCCGTAATAAATAATATTAAAAAAATAAAAAACTAAATAAAAATATATTATTTTCTATTTTTTTAATTGAATTGATTAATTTTGTTTTGTAATTTTAAAATTATAGTCCCATATTTTAAATGTGAGTTTGTTATTATTATTTTTTTGTTACATAATTAACTTTTTAATCCTATTTTTCAAATAAAAAAATTATATTATTTTTTTTATTTTTTAAATTTTAGTGAAATAGCGGGGGCGGGGCGGGGCGGGGAAAACCCGACCCCCAGCGGGGACGGGGATGGGAATGAGTTTTAAAACCCGACGGGGAATGGGGGCGGGGGCGGGAAGCGGGTTTGGGGGCGGGGACGGGGACGGGGAATGTAATACCCGCCCCCGTCCCGCCCCGTTGCCATGCCTAGTAGAGTTGGTGTTTCTAAGAATAATGATGGTTATTATTAGGGGCAGAGTAAGAAATTTAGTGAAAAAAGGTAATATATGAGAAAATAAATAAATTAGATAGATCGAATAATTTTGGATAATGATATAGGGATATCTCAACATTACAAATACTCGATTAAAACTTATAATTTTTCTCAGCAAAAAAAAATTATAATTTTTTTTATCTATCTTCGTGACACATCTACATTATTTTCTCTTCTCCCTTCGAGTCAACTAACATTGTAATGTTATGTATTTCTTAGTATTTTTATAAATTTTAATATAAGTAAAAAAAAAAACTATTGTTATAATAATATATAGACACTTTAAATATTTTTAGAGGTGACTTATTATGTGCTTATCTATGAAGTTGATGAGATGGTAAAATTTTATGAACTGAAAGGTTTTCATCATGTAGAGTTTATTTATTGTTGGCCAACTTATTTCAATATTAATTCTTTAATTACAGGCTATAAAAAAAGGTAATAATAAATAAAACTAACGAAAATCAGATTTTGAAGTCTTTTGAATGCATTACTCTCTCCCTGGCCTGTTTGTAGCTGCGTGTTGGGCTATAAGGTGGTCAGCATAGACTTATCACAATAATACTAATTATATTGACAAACTTGATGGTTGACTTCAAAATAGGGGTGTGAAAATGATTCAATTAACTTAACCATTTTTAAAAAAGAGTTTTGGTTCATATTGATTCAGTTATTTAGGATGCATGGATAAAAATAAATAACAGTATGTTTGGATGGAGCAATTCAAAATTTAAGAAAATTTGAAATTCAAAGAAATTGAAATGCATCAATTAAAATTCTTGGATTCTTAAAATTCTTTGTTTGGACCATCGTGATTTGTCACCATTGTGAGAGGAATGAGCTTGAGGATTGAGAGGAATGAGCGAGAGAGAGAGCGTCTGAGAGAGCAGAGAAGTGAGTCAAGAGAGAGAGGGTGTGGGTTGAGGGTTGAGAGGAGTGAGCGAGAGAGAGCGTCTGAGAGCAGAGGAGTGGGTCAGGGAAAGGGAATTTAGAATTCTTGCATTTTTTTGAAGAATTTAAATTTTCAAGTTGTAGTTTAAAACAAATTCCAGTTTAAAATGCTAAAATTTTAAATTTCTTTTAAATGAATATCCAAACAAAATATTTAGGGAAGAAGAATTTTAAATCATCTAGATAATTACTTTCCTCATATTAATTTCCTCATCCAAACATACTCTAAATGAATTGAAACCTAAAAAATTGATCTTGCTTTATAAATAAAAACCGAACTGATCCAACTTTATATATGCGCTTCGGTTAAAGTGGATCGAAAATGTTATCCATTGTGCAAGAATTGAACAAGGATTAAAATGATGAAAATGTACACCAAATATTGATGGGTAAATGAAGGCAAGCTCCTTACAACTTCTCACATCACTGTTATGCCATTTATTGGGAAGAATCCAAGTCCCACTTTAACTAGAGATAGTGCTAAGTCAGAGTATATAAGTGGGTGACATCCCTCACCCCTAGAACTAGCTTTTGGGGTTGAGTTAGGTCTATAACTGACATTCTAATATAGTACAAGAGTCTATCCTAGATCCATTAAATAGGCTACCCACCATGTCTGTCACCCACGCTCCCAGCCCAAAAGTGCTGGGTATGAGGGGGTGTATTTGGAAGAACCCAAGTCCCACATCAACTAGTAGGCATGGCAGCGGGACCCGAACCCGTGGGTATCCACCCGAATGCACCCCGGTTTTAACGGGAAAAAATTGAGTTTTTCAGATTCGGGTTTTCCCCGGTAGCCAAAAGCGGGGGTGGGGACGGGTATGAGAACTCTGATACCTGTCCCGTCCCCGCCCCGTAATGAATAATATTAAAAAAAATAAAAAAAATATTATTTTCTAATTTTTTAATTGAATTGATTGATTTTGTTTTGTAATTTTTAAATTATGATCCCATATTTTAAATGTGAGTTTGTTATTATTATTTTTTTGTTACGTAATTAGCATTTTTGTTCGATTTTTCAATAAAAAAGTTATTTTTTTATATTTTAATCAAATAGCGGGGGTGGGGAAAACTCGACCCCCAGCGGGGGTGGGGATGAGGATGGATTTTAAAATCCGATTGGGATCGGGGGCGAGAGCGAGGAGAGGGTTTGGGGGCGGGGGCGGGGACGGGAAATGCAATACCCGCCCCCGTCCCGCCCCGTTGCCATGCCTATCAACTAGAGATAGTGCTAAGTTAGAGTATATAAGTAGGTAACATCCCTCACACCTAGAGTTAGCTTTTGGAGTTGAGTTAGGTCCATAACCCACGTTCTAATACCACTATTGACTATTTCCCACTACGATATTACACCCAACTGTTTCATTTGCAATGAAACTGCAGAATTCCCTGAATTTGATATTAGGAAGCAAAATTCAATTGCCGTTTCCTGGTTGCAGACAAATGTGCATGCATTGCCCACATTCTTGGAAGCTGAATAGGAAGAATATGGATTTAAATTTATGTTTCTGGCTCCAACCATGAAATCATAAAAGAATGACTTCATATATTGCTAGGTAAATTGATACAATTTTGTTTAAGAGAAAAATATAAGATAACCAAAAGTAACTAGATATGAACACAACCCAAATTGTAATTATTATAATCAATAATTAAAACAACTCATTTCACAAACAAGCAGAGCAATATCACCATTTGTTACCTAGGTAATTTTCCCTGCTTTACTTGTGAAGAAGTACCGCCACTTGTATACAAAGATTTAAGTTGTCTGCTTATGAGTTTGCTATTAGCCTGCTGAAGTTGTGCATCACTAGACCACCATTGTTCCAGGGCATGAGCTTCATGAAACTTCTGCTTTTCCTTGGAGACAACAAACAGTTTTGCCGCAACTTGTCCGTTTGTCGGACCAATATTCTCCTTGTCAGCATCATTGATCTTCTCTCCTCCTCCTGAGCATTCGGGGTCCGTATAAGAGCAACATATATAGTCACTGTTGTTTACATACAGATGAGGAACCCATTTTCCAACACCAAAACCGGCATTCTTGAAGCTAGATGATAACCGAGGTATCCAACTCTTTAGTCCTATGCTCAAATTCTTGTCTCCATCGTTGCCAGCTTGAGTTTCTACATTACTCGAAGAAGGAAGCATGGATTTAAGTCTCTTCCAAACTAACTCAGCCTTTTCTCCAATGTTTCTTAGACTCATGGCTAGGGAAACAGAAGGTGGATTGAACAAATGTGTCTCCACATAAATGCCTTCTTTTGCTAATGCCTTTCCCACTTGAAGAGCGAAGCCGGCTCCCAACGAATGCCCTGCAATGCAAACATTGCTGCTTCCGTATGTGTCGGAAACTGACTTTAGTACATCCAGAGCTACTTTAAACCTGACAGATCCCTTCAGGCTTTCCCAGGCAAGAAAACGAAGGTCGTCTTGAATGTCTCTTCGCATTGTAGGGCTTTTGAGTAATGTTCCTCTTAGCACTAAAACAGCTTTGGGGGCACCACTTGGTCTAATTAGTACCAAGTCTGCCATAGCTGCAGATCTGTCCCATTCAAGTATTGCACCAAAAATGGATCCATCTCTTTCATCAATCAATGTTTGTGTGAGCTTGTACTTGAAGGGAATCCACCAATTTGGGGCTAGAGCGTTTTCTTGCGTTCGGTTCTCCTGTCTATCGAGTTCAAGCAGGTAAACTGCCTGTATAAAGCAAGCAATGACAGTTCTTTTGTAATTTGCATCCTTCCTGCATACAACAAAATAGTTATCACTACACACTGAAAGAATGTATTCAGTGCCAGTAAAACATGGATGCTTTTCTTTCATGTTCAAAATGAGATGAAGAATAATGCACTCTTGATAGAGTTAATGGTAATATGATACGCTTGAGTTACAAGCATAGACCACAGAGTGAAAAATTGTTATGAAAAAAAAAAAGTTAAGGCATAAAAGAATAAGAAAAAGTTCATGATTTTCAAATGTTTTAAAATTAAATTAGACTAAAGAAGTTTGTAATAACCGCTTATACTGACTTGCTTTCTCTGAGCCAATGGTGAAATAGATATATGGACTATGGGTGCATTTCATATGAATATGATAATACATTTCAGTGGCTTACGAATAAAATAGAGATTTAGAAAGTAGAAACAATGTTCAACACAAAGTCCTCATCAACTGGGCTTCAACTCATCATTGATCTTAGCCTCAAAATTGCTGTTGACTAAATCTCAGAATCCGATGAAAAGTATATGTCTACATCAACAGAAATGATTATGCAACGTGAACCAATTTAAAAACTTCAAAATGAGTGTAACAGGCATGATCAACATGGTATAGATAGCAAAGACATGTTCACGTATAAACCTATTGAATATCATGTAAACCAACCCCCGGCCAACAAAATATCAGATTCTGAGCATTTAGTTTGTATAAAGCATCAAAAGAAATAAAATCTGAAGGAGTTCAACTATATCTAATAGGTTCTGATTATTCAGAACTTCCTCAACCACCTATAGTCCATAGTCAAAACCCAACATATCTGATTCAAAATAGTCTTAGTGCCAAGCGCCATTGCAATTATCTTAAACAGAATTCTTGAATGAAAGCAACAGAATTCAAGGAGAAAACAAAAACTAAGAAGCAAAAAATTTAGTTTTTACAAAGGGGAAAACTATATGATTCTTTTTATTTACCAATGGTAATATTAACTAAAGTAAAGGGTAGCAAAATTCAACCCATAAAAGACCCATGTCATAAATTAAAATTAAAGATGAAATTTTAGTCTTTACCCATGCATCCCAAGTATAGCTAATAATTTAATAGCCAATGCATAATTCTAAGTCGACTAATCATTAATCAAGTATTTGTGGAAAACATATCCTAATCCTAATAGAAAAAATCACATTGATGTTGTTAACAATAGTAGAGGAAATGCCGTAAATCAGGGTCCCCAAAATTCTAATCCAATTACTTAATTCTTAAAGCTACTAAAAAATTGGGTATCAAACTGGAGATTCTAACATTAATAATCTCCGAAAGTAAAAAAGCTCCCCTGATTGATAACACAAGGCAAAGACGCATAAGTCAAATAAATGAACAACATATAAGGAAACTAAAAGAAGATACACATCAATTATCATTGACCACTGTAATTTTTGGAAACATGGTCGGACACACCTTCTATGTATAGTTCACAATTTATTTCATATGCACCCACCAAAATTCTTAATTCTTAAAAAATCAAAAATAAATTTCAATTCAACGTTTTTGGCAAATATAGATTTTCCCAAACATGTATTTGAATCCACTATCTAATTTTATCATTTAGATCCCCTAAAATCCAAGAAACACATCTCGAATTTACAATGACACGACAAACCCAGTTGATAAATCTTGCTATGTTCTCCATTTCATGACGACTCTTTCAGCAAAAAAAAAAAAAAAAGTCAAATTCAAATTCCCTGTAAACCCATTTGCGAAAATTTGCTACATTTTCCATATCATGATACTTCCTTCAATCACAAACCGCAAAATTCAATTCCCTACAAACCCAATTGCTAAAACTTGCTACATTTTCCATTTCACGATACTTCCTTCAATCAGAAACCGCCAAATTAAAATTCCCTACAAACCCATTTCTTAAACATCGCAACCTCATGCTAAAATCCCAAACCCCATCACACGTAACAACTTCAAAACGGATCAAAGCACAGAGACACCACACAATTTACTAACTTTCCCCACCAAGGTTCAAACACTGACCAAATGGGGCCAAGAAACAACAACCCCACAAGCCAAAAACTAAATTTATCTCAGATTCATATGGATCAAAGCAAAATATGAAATGGGTACCCACCAGCTCGAACTTATAAGGTCTCTCCAATTAAGGTTGGCCAAATTACGAGGACCAGAAACATGAAAGGCGTAAGGGTGAGACGCTTCTTCTTTTTCTTCTTCTTGAACCACTTCCTTTGTTCCTTCCTCCTTTTCTTCTTCTTCTTCTTTGATCACCGGGCTTGTGGTTTGCGTACTCATGGCGATGGTGATGCTTGAGAGAGAGAGAGAAAGAGAAAAAGTGTGAACTGTGAAGTGTATTTCCTTTGTGGGAACTAGTTGTTTGGGATCTTCATTAGATTTGTTTTTTATTAAAGCAATGAAATAAAATCATAGCCAAATTCAAAACGATTCAGAATTCGGATCCCACTATGTAACGGTCATATTTCCATTTTCCACTAACGCGTACGTTTTTGTTTTTAATTTTTGTTCAACTGAAATTTTGGATTTGTTTTTTTGGATTCCACGTGATCCCAATGAGGCTGAAAATACGTATACTATTTGTTTCTCCACTTTTTATACAAACAGATATTTTTTATATAATTAGAATTTAAAATAAATAATTTTAATATATAAATTGTAATCTTTATGATAAGTAAATATTTAATATATAATTTATATTTTGATTTATGTTAAAATATTTTAAAAATTATTATATAAGATTATTTTTCATTATTGACAATTTCGCTTAAGAAAACTATTAAAATTTAATTTAAAGCTAAAACGAAAAAGATAAAATGAAGAGATAAACAATTAGAAAAATTATTTAGAGGGGCGATGGCCTACGGCCTCCTTTTACCAAGAGGGGTCCAAAATTTAAAAAAACATATAGGCATGTAATTAAAAAAAATATTATTTTATAATATTTTCATAAATGGACTGAAATTATTGTTTCATTTTATATCTTTTTATTAAAATTAATATAAAGAAATATATGATATATGATTAAAAAGTATCATTCTTATGGTTGGTAGTTTTTTCCGTCTAATGTTTATATTCATAAATCAATGTTAAATAATTTTTTAGTTAATTGTGACATCAATATGTAACAAATATTCAATAAGAGAATTATTCTTAATAAGATAAGAAACTTACCTTTAAAAAAATAAGAAACACAAACTAAAAATTAAATTATAAAAGAATTAAAACAAAAGTTAGTATAATAAAAAATAAAAATATATGTAATTTTCAATCTAAAGTGATATCATTTTGACAATAATAGATTATATGAACATAGCTAAGCATTTTCTTTGAGGGTCCAATACAAAATTAAATTATAATATTAAAATTAATATATTAAGTTAACCAACAAATAAAATAATCATAATAATTGGCCACTTACCATAAAAACAAAATTTATATAAATTAAACAAAGAATATAAAATAGCAGTTGAAGAACATATATTTAGTTTTTAAAATTCATTCTAATGATAAAATATTTATTTTATTTAGATTTCATGTTTAGTGTTTTAAAAGCATAATGGATCCTCAATTTTTTACATGAAAATAATAAGAATAATACATTCTTTGCTTTAAACAATAAATTAATTTCTTTATTTTTATTAAAAATTAGGAAAAGAGTTAAATCTTTAAAATTATTAAAAATGATAGTTATGTATTTTTTGAGAGGTGTATTGATAATTGCTAAGCATACGTAAAGTTACATGTAAATTACTTAGCAATTATCTATTCTTTTCCTCTTTTAATGCTTCTTTTTGTGATTGAAATATAGGAATCAACTTCTTCTGAGCTTTGATCCAGTGGATGCTTAAACTAGTTGATTCATGAAGTGTTGGTTGCTTTTTTTTTTGTAGAATTCACTGCAAGGAAATGGAAGATGGAATTCAAGTCTGGAGCTGCTCGCTCAGCGTGCTACAAGATCGCTTAGCGCAAAAGTAGAGACTCGCTCAACGAGACCAGGCTCACCCAACGCAAGGCTCGCTCAGCGCGTGGTCATTTATCCAACTGGACATTTTTAGGCTCACTGAGCGCGAAAAGGATGCGCTTAGCGAGCACCATGATACAGGGCAACGTTTAAGGCAAAAACAGGAGGGAAAAGAGGGGATTCATTCATTAAAGAAAAAGACACACACTCTTGGAAAGTCGGGAAGTTCTGCTAGGTCAAGGGGAGACATCCTCCTACACCATTGGGCTTCCTCTTCACCTCCTTCCCTTCCATTCCATCTTAATCCATTACCCTAACCTTCATTGTTGTAAGCTCCTCATGGAAATGAGGAGCTAAAACCCCATTGTTGAGAGTTCACCAACCGAACACTTTGATGTAAAGTTCTAACTATCTATTCAATGTTATTTGCGCATTATTGTTGTTTCTTTGAGCTTTATTCATGCTTGTGGTTTGATCATCCATTTGTATGTGTTGTTTTAGGTTTTAACACATTGGAAAATGGTTATTGCTTTAAGAACTGAGAAATGCATCTAAATAATATCATGTCTAGGGATAGAATGGTTTTGTTTAGCCTAGGTTACATTGTCATCTATAATCATAATGCAAATCGGTTAATGTAACCCTTGAGAGATTAAGGGTGAAATTAAGTGGTTTAGGTCTAGCACTTGGGAAATCAAGGTTAGATTATATTAGTAGATGAAGGTGATCACATTTAATATCGAATAGAGAAAAACCTTTTATATTGCATCAAAGTTAGTTCCGGTTAACGAACTCCCAACACTAATCACATCATATTTTCCCCGTTCATGACATTCTGAGTGTTTGTGTCTCTTTCTTTGTAGTTATTACACTTTTATTTTATATGTTAGTATATTTTACTCTTATGCCAATCCATACCAATTAAAATCTATTCATTAATTACTTGAAAACAAACGTGCATTAGTCCCGAATACAAGCAAAGTCGCTGTGGAAATTGACATCTGAACTTACCGGATTTTATTACTTGACAATTCGGTGCACTTGTCGACCGTTTAACAAGTTTTTGGCATCGTTGCCAGGGACTTTGTTCCTCGTACTCGAAACTTTTATATTGTTGTTTTTGAGCAATTATTCTTTATTCTTTGATTCTTTAATTTTGTTTTGTTTTTGTTTACTAATTCTTTAACCTATTCAAGTTGTTTTGAATTGTTTCCTTTCTTGTATGCGAGGTAGAACACAGGTAGACAATCTTCTCCCATTGAATTTGGAGATTGAAGCTACCTGCAAAAGAAACAACCCCGTAAGAAGGAGGCAACAGAGGCAAGGGGACAGGGAAGACTCTCTTGGTCCATCATCTTCTTCAAATCACCAGCCCATAATTGAGGAATCTCAAATGGCGGATAACAACAACCCACCACCAAGGGTTACACTGGAAAACTATTCCAGCTATGCCACGCCGCAGTACTTCACTAGTATTGCAAGGCCGGAGGTTCAAGCAGCCAACATCTCATATCCACATTCCCTCATCCAGCTTATACAAGACAACCTCTTCCATTGTTTGCCAAATGAAGACCCTTATGCTCACTTTGCCAATTACATAGAAATATGTAACACTGTGAAGATTGCTGAAGTGTCTGAAAACGCCATCCGCCTCAACTTATTTTCATTTTCTTTGTCTGGTGAAGCTAAGAAATGGCTTCACTTATTCAAAGGAAATAGTTTTAGGACATGGGAAGAGGTGGTGGAAAAGTTCTTAAAGAAATACTTTCCAGAGTCTAAGACAAGAGAGGGCAAAGCATAGATTTCTTCATTCCACCAGATTCCGGATGAGTCATTAAGCGAAGCGCCAGATTGTTTTTGTGGGCTTCTTCGCAGAACTCCCACTCATGGGTTCAATGAGTCTATTTAGCTCAACATGTTTATTGATGGCCTGCGACCCCACTCGAAACAATTACTAGATGCATCTGCTGGTGGTAAGATAAAATTGAAGACCCCTGATAAAGCTACAGAGCTAATAGAGAACATGGTGGCAAGCGATCATGCTATCCTTCGTGATAAAGCATATGTGCTGGCCAAAAAGAGTCTCATGGAACTCACATTGCAAGATGCTTTGTTGGCTCAGAACAAGCTCCTAGCCAAGTAAATAGAGACCCTCACTGCTACACTAAATAAGCTTCCTCAACAACTACATGCGATGCAGCCAACTTTGCCTCCTTCGATGCAAGTTGGTTCGTGTGCTTTATCTAGAGGAGCTCATGAGTCTGGTTGTTGCATGCCCCAAGATGAGACTTCAAATGAAGTCAATTATATTGCTAATCAGAACCGCCAAGGCTTTCATCAGGGGGGAATCCAAGGCTTCAACCAAGGAGGAAACTCTGGCTACCATCCTGGGGGTAATTTCTCACTTTTCTCAATCTCTTTCACCATGTCTTCCTTCATTCAATCTGCGTGGCAGGTTCTAGCTGGCCATTCCCTTTTATGTATTTTCTTCCTTGTTTTTATGTCCTGCATTGCAAGGATTCAAAGAATCCCTTATAGTACATACATGTCTGATTTAATGTTATGGTTGAGTTATTGCATGGAATAAGAAACTCCCTAATGCCAACACCATTGTGTATATTTCTCTTATTTTTATTTTTTTAAAATCAAATTATCTACTCTGGAGATAGTTAGGGCCTTTTTACTTCTGTTTTCATTTTTAATTATAAAACTACTAACTTGTTTCGTGTTTTCAAAGATTTTTACAGAAAAAAGTTTTCACTTTTGTCCCTTTCAAATATTTGAAACAGAAAATCAATTGAAGGTGAACTTAGAAAACATTTTGTCAAAGTAAATGGGCACTTAGTTCCTGCCTTGTTTTGTAATCTTTTCCATTTTGATGTGTGACTAGTATGCTGCTTGAGTCCTTTTCCTTGGTCCATTTCCACCACCTGAAGCCTAGTCTCCTCATAGTGTGTTTGGAAATCCGATTTACATCTAAGAAATCATCTTCTCATAGTGAGATGCTTTTCCTTGGATTTGCTACCTTTGTCGGTCTTGCTCTCACCGGACCGCACTTGACAACTCTCTGGATATGGATGGTTGTATGGGGTGAGTGTGATGTCCCTCATGGTTGTAGTTCTTTACATTTTAATTATAAGTATATTTTAATAAGAAGATGACATTATATATATTTTATAAAGAGGTGAATCATATATGTTACCTAAACCAGCGCGTAAGTGAACAATAATTATAGAATCCTATCAAAGCCCACCAATATAGATCTGGTTTAGATGTCAGAATTCTAAGTAGTTGACATGATGAATCTACTATGACAACATTTAGCTTAGCAAACAAAGGTGTCAAATTGTAAATTTATTGGAACAAGTTCTACCAATTCAGTATTATTATGTAGAGGTAATGGTATGTATGTATATATGTATGTACAAGTGTCAATGAAAAATGTGATTATGATATATGGGAATGGTTAGCATAAAACCAGTATGATTATATTTCAAAGAACAAAGTAATTGACTCTCATTTAAGCTCTTCCTTGTGCTATCTTTAAGAACACAAAAAACAAGCACGAGCTTCATGAAAAAAGTGATTATGATATCTTTATTTTTTTTTTCAAATAATATTAATTATTTAAGCAATGATGGCTTATCAAAATTTTACACTCTTTAGAGATATGAGTTTTTTTCTTCTTCTTTAATTAACACCTTCTAATTTTTTTGAACTGCAGGAACTAACTAATGTATTCAATTTTCATATATGAGAATTAAATTTTTTTCGTCCTGTTTAAATTTAAGTCTTATATATTCCATGTTTAAATATACAAATTGTAAATTAATATAAAAAATATGGCTTCTTTTATGTCATTAGTGCCACAAAAAGAATAGACTTTGTAAATCAAAACTTCAAAAGTGAGTATATTTATTGAAAGTAAAATAATATGTTAAATTCTAAAATATTTATACTCGTGTTCTTTAATTTAGAACCAAGTCTAACAATTAATATTTTAGTATCATGCAAAATAAAGGAAGGATCAAAGAAATGGGTTGCAGTTGCAGAGCCCAACATCCAAATCTGATATATAAAAGAATGAAGACTTGTCACTAGCTACTTAATTGTGCATGGTGCAAGAAATAAAACTCATCGAGTCCTATGTTCAAATTATCCCAACACTACTTAATTAAACTTCAATTAATCCTTCACTGCAAGAAATCAAATCAACTACGAACAAATCCTTCAATTACTACTAGAAAATAGGCTTTTAATATCGTTTTTTTTTTTTTTACTTTCAACATTGGTTTTTACCAATGTTGAAACCATCGACGTTAAAGGTATCAACGTTGAAAACCAATGTTAACATACACTATACAACATCGAATTTTAAGAAAATGAATGTCGTATAATAAGAAATAAATAAATAAAAATGTAAAATATGTAAAATCAACATCGATTTTTACTAAAATCGATGTTGTAGTACACCTTACAACATCGATTTTTAGACAAATCAATGTTAACCGCAAAAAAAATTCAGAAGGTCTTGTAGGTTGTGTGGTTAATTTGCAGCAATTTGGACTATATGACTGTAAAGAAATAGTGTTGTCTTAAACAATGAGTCTGCACTCTGTAGATGCTAAAAACATGTTGAATTAAACAAAATTTAGATTTTGGTCATGGTTAAGTGCCAAGGTAATACAATTTTCATTTTCATATTATGAATGGTCAATGAATAATCCAACATATACTGTTTTAAAGCTATGTAGGAAATACACATTTGTATATAGGTTTGGGTATCCCTGTAGCTTAATTTATGGGAGAAAGAAGGTTTCGGTTTTATAGAGAAAGAAAGAAGAAAAGATAAAAAGAAGAAAAAAATACTTATGCATGGAAACTAAAATAAAATCGATCCAATATGATAGGTAATCACGCAGCTATGGAAAGCAAACAGAGAGGAGAAGTTGGCTTTAATTTTGCATGTGGTGTTTGTGATTAGCTGTTTGGTGGACCAAAAAGACTTGGCCATGGAATAGAGGTGGGAGCAATTGTTTTTTGAAATTAAAGGAAAAGAAGAACTTGTGTTGGGAGAGAGAGAGAATCAATTTTGGAAGTGACAAAAAATAAATAGAGAAAGTGACCTTAATTTGTAAAGAGTAGTGATATTTGAACATTTATAATTTATTTATATATTTTATCAACACTTATCATTTTCCTTTTTCATTGTATATCATATCACCAATCGTATCAATCACTTATCCTTTTTCTCTTTCTATTTCTCTCAAGGGGTTAGGTATAGACCGTTTGGGTGTTTAAGAATCATTTTCCATTTGTAAAAAGAAGTAATGAAGATTGTAATTTGTCTTGTTCCATTAGTGGTGGTGTAGGAAAATAATTCAAATTTGGAATTTAAAATCTCTAAGATATTTTTTAGATATTAAAACATATTGTCTCATCTTTAGGATTTGTTTAGATTTGAAGATATTATTTGTGATTTAGAGATTTATTTCATCTTTTAAAATTATGATGCTATAAGTCTATACATAGAGGTTCATAAGATGAGAATGATCATCAAACATGTAGAGGGAGTCACTACCCTAAGTGAGAGAGAGAGGAGTCATGTGAAGGAAGGATTTACCAAGTTTGTCCTAGAAAACTTGTGTTGAAGTTTAAATATAGGGACAATGGTCTGAACTACATTAAACAAAGTTGTGAATGTTAGTATGAGAATCAAACCACGTTAAATAATTGGGTGATCCTTTCTTTTTCTAATAGCCCTAGCCATAGGCTCTATCTGGAGGTGCAATGACATATGGTCCATGACTTAAAGGAGCCCAATTAAAAAAAATGTGTTTTTGTAATATTTTTTTTATATTTTTATGTTATTTTTATAACTAAATTGAAGTTTTTTGTTTTATTTCACATCTTTTTTTGTTCAAATTAAGATGTGACATGCGATTAAAAAAATTATTATGTTGGTTGTTAGTTTTCTTTTTATGTATTACTTTCATAAGTTTTATATGAATGAGCTTTCAGCGACATAAACATGTACACTACTACATAATAGGGATTTTACGATGGCTATTCAAAGTCGATTCCTCGAAGACCGTCGTCGTAGATGGTGCGGTGAAATTTTCGTAAATAAAAGTACCATTTCAAAGAAAGTTACATACAAACGGCATTTGAAATGTCTATACAACATCGGTTTTTCGGACAATCGTCATCGTTGATGTGTAATCAAAGATGGTTTCACCAAGACCGTCTTTGAAGTGAATGTATTATTTTACCAAAATGACAGCGTTTTGTCTTTAAATCTGTCCAAGATTCCATGGTCAGCTCGTGTTGTTTCATTCTCACCCTGAAGAGTGCCCTAGCTTTGTCTCCGTTTTCGAGCTCTAGCCTCACTCGCTCACTCACGGTCTCCGTCAGAGGCAGCCGAAGCTTTGCATCCCTTGTCTGGCGCCACCGTCGTGTGGTAACTTTCTTTTAAACCGTTCATCAACCTAGTTAAAGTGATAATTTATGTCTACCAATTTATATTGTTCAGTTAATATAATATTCAAAAATATATTTTGCCCCTTTTCTCGTTCATGGTAAACGCGTTCAAAGCTCAAAACTTTCGTGTTTGAAAGCTTGGGTGTGTGTGAAAGATAAGCCCTTTCTTAGTTTTTCCTTTGCAATTCTAAAATGGGTATTTTCATCTTGTAGATAAACTACTACATACGTACATTTGATGCAATCCAAAAACCAAGGCAAGTAAGGAAGACTTGGAATTCCACATGGAGATACCTCCTTTGGTGATTAAAGGGTCAATGACAAGGGCTAGGGCTCAAACACTTCAAGATCATATCCAATCCAACTTATATTTCTTGGAAAAGCAAGAAGAAGCCCACAAAAGTAGAGAAAACACAAAAGGAGTGTTGTCTGTTGTAATAGATTAAAAGCATCCTGTAACAGATTAAAAGCATCTTTTGATACCTGTAATCGATTACAAGCATCCTGTAATCGATTACATCAGTCTGAAAAATGCAAATAGCTCTATTTTAATCGATTACATGTCGAATTAATCGATTATTTTGGCCATATATCAGTTTCCAAGAT
>PYAF01005246.1:2494798-2527968 GCA_007407185.1 Glycine tomentella | reverse complement strand
GCTTCTGAGCTATTGTGGTGATTCTTGCAAGACTTATTGGAATTCCTATTCCATGGTGTCAATCCAAATCCGTTTCTAATCCTTTTCCACTGATCCATTTCTTAAAACACAAACCTAAAAAGCTTTCTTGAAAACAGGGCATTTCATACTCTGTTTTTCTTTCAATTGAAGAATTGATTCCATTGCAAGGAAGATCGGGACAAACAGGACATGATTCAGATCAGGAGTCCATCAACATTTTAACTTCTTTTTCGCTTAATTTGTTTTTCTTTGGTAAATTGTACCAGCTGATTTATGTTTCAATATGTGTATATTGTTGTTGAAGAAATTTATTTCTTACTTTGTTTTGTGTGAGACTGTGAAGACTTAATCGTTTAGGCTATACTTAGATAATGTACTACATGTTGTTCAATCGTATTGCATTGTTTATTTTGCCTCATTTTCTACTCATGATGTGGGTTTACGAGGGTATTTTCATCAATTTGGGGATTTGATTAAAAACTTAGTTTCTCACAAGAACCGTCTTTGTAGCTTTGAAAAAAAATATTCTAAGACGGTTGCTAGGAGAAAACCGTCTTAAAATGGTCACTTTCTAAGACGTTTCTCACAATGAACCGTCTTTGTAGAGGCGGAACAAACATTCAAAGACGGTTTTGCAGGAAAACCGTCTTAGAAGGGTGACTTTCTAAGATGGTTCTAACAAGGAACCGTCTATGAATGACTTGTTTTTTTTGTTTTTGTTTTAAAAAGAAATATTACGACAGTTGTATCGAAGAACAGTCTTAGAATTGTGACTTTCTGAGATGGTTCAATAATCGTCGTTGAAAATCTTCACTTTCTAAGACACTCACTACGAAGATGGTTGTACAACCGTTGTTGTATGCCTCAAACAACCGGCGTAAAAGACCCTTGCTGTAGTAGTGGTAGTGGATCTATGATAATTTATTTAATTTTTTTTTTACAAAACATAAATACAAAAAAAATATATTTAAGCTTTAGTATTAAATAATATTTTGTCAATGATAATTACTACAAAAAACATTTAACGTTGGTTATAAAATCCTTTAACATCGATTTTGAACTAACAATGTATCCATTGATGTTGAAATTAGGATACTTTTAACATCGATTTTTAAACTAATGTCAAAAACACCTTTTACATTGGTTTTTTTTCTTAAATCATTGTAGAAAGTGTGTTAAAATGTAGAAATCTGCCACCTATTACATCAGTTGTGGCTTAAACCTATGTAGAAAATACCCATTTTATTTTTGTTTGTCTCAACCTTTTTATTCACGATCCATTAATAAATATCATATGTGTTTTACTCATTTATTTAAAATATATTTTTCTCTTAACATGATTTATTTTATTCCAAAAAATTAATCAAAATTTGAATTCTAAATAACTTAATTAATGTACATAAGTAACTACCATTTATGATATTGTTGTTGCTTGTTAAAAAAGACCTTATATTTTAACCCATTGATATCTCTTTCTTAATCTAAGAGACAAATGGGCCAGTCAGTGCATAATCAGTGAAAAACGATGCCTCTCACATTACATTTCTTAATGATTTAAAGTTTTTTTTTTTTTTTTTTCTGAAAAGAAAGTTTAGCTTTGTTGAAATTGAGGTATATCTTGAATTATCCACTAACATAGTTCTCGGTCAGTAGTGAAATTTGAGATTTGAACTTATACAATCCTAAATATTTAATAACCGGATCAACTTTTGTTTGCTAAAAATATCATTTGAAAGTATAAAAGTCATTCATTATTGAAGTAGATCGAAATTTAATTATTTTCTAAAATAAGACAATCCATTTATTTTTGCCATTCAATACTTGTTTTATTAATATTATTCTATATTTTAATAAAATAAAACAATCCAATCATTATCAAGCATATTAATTTAGTACAATCGAAAATGCAGTTATTCCAGGATTATTAATTAGGGAGCAGAGCACACACACTCTACACTGAGAAATTCTTAGGTGCACCTGGAGCAAGACATTTTATTGCTTTGATTCATTCATTGTTCGCCATATCAGCAATCTACTAAGAAAAACTAAAAATTGTCATTAAAAACTGTCATTAATTCAGGAAACAACAATGACCTACAATGCTGACATAACGAATAATGAATAGATCAGAGTAACAAAAATGTCTTACTCCAGGTGCACCTAAAAGAATTAAAAACTGCCATTAATGCTGACATGATGAACAATAAATAAATCAGAATAATAAAAATATCTTACTCCATGAGCATCTAAAAATTTCTCCTCTACACTTACCTTTGATAAACCATAAACTGATTTTTCTTTTGTTTTCGTAAGTCCTTTGGAAACACAATGATTGATGGCAACTCAAAACTCGCAAGTCCTCAGCTTTCTTGGCGTGTAAGAATTAAGAAATCGTCAAATCACAGTTTAAGAGACCGTCTTTTCTAAAAAATAAAATTTTAAAAAACGCAAATGCAACCCGGTGTCTGAACTTTCTTCTCTGTTTTCTTTTTTAATTCTGACTCTCATCTCTGATTTGTTCCTTTTATTTATCACCAAAAGAAAAGGCATTGAGCAAAAAAGTAGTAGCACTATCAGTCTATTACTACATATGTTAAATTATTTTTTTAGTCCATAAACTTTTTAAAATTTCTGTATTTAGTCTTTGATTTTTTTTTAAATTTTTTAGTTAGTTAACTTTTTTTTATTTTAATAAAAATAAAATAAAAATTTAAAAGACCAAAAATCAAGACGAATTAAAAGTTAAAGAATCTAAACAGATAACAAAAAATTCAAAAATTAAAATAGATATTTAAGAAAGTTTAAGTATTAAAAAATAATAAATCTTACTGTGTATATATAAAAGTAGCAGCCATTGCATCACACTGTGTTCCCTTCCTTTTCTTTATTGTTTACATTTTTTAAATTTTTTGCCATCCTTTTCCTTTGCTAGCAGAGCAATGTATGTGTTATAATATATATATAAAAGTAACAGCAACTGCATCAAATTCTGTTCCCTTCTTTCTCTTTACTGTTTACATTTTTAAAATTAAAAAACATTGTTTGCCTTCCTTTTTCCCTTGCAATCAGAACAATTCCGAAACCTCTCTGTGAATCAAGGTATCAATAATTTTGCTGATTCCATCTTGTACCCCAGTACAAAAATATGGAAACTTTAGCTTCCTCGAGCTCTACCATTGATTCAAACCACAATATCTGTTGTGCTTTCTGGGTGGTGGAGGGGGAGAAGAAGAAAATTGAGGAAGAAACCATAAACCTTGTTGCATTGGTTGTGGCAGTGGTGGCAGGACCATGGCCAGCACCAGTGGCACAAATGATAGTTTTGGGATTGGTATGCTGCAACCAAATAAGATGGTGAGGGCTCCTACTATGAATTTGTTAGATTAATTATCTAATTTTAATTTATTAGGTGGGTTAACATTAAGCAATTATTAGGAACTATTTTAATTATTAATTATAAAATAACTGTTATTTATGGTCAAAATAGTTATTATTATGACTCTAAATTAATTGATGAACACTATTACATTGGCATTCTTCTGATGAGTTGGGCTATTAATTGATGTCCAGCTAGAGGTTGCTGATCTAATACGATCGTTATTTACTGATAACTCCGATAGAGGGTTAATGCATCAAGGTACACAATCTTGATCTCTCTCATATTGATGATTTATAAGTTATAATTTGTATGTATGTATGTATATTTTTGCACATTTTAAAATTGCTTTAAATTCTTCAATGTGGACTTGGGAAATGGGGAAGGTGATTCGGACAGTGAAGCTGTTCCTTCTTCACTTGCTAGCCTTGTGCCTATTGTCATAGCAGCCCTTCAAATTGAGGAGGAGAATCCAAGAGTTGCCTATCTTTGTGAGTATTTTTCATTGAATTTTGATTATTATTTTTAATTTGTTTTATTGATCATTGTTAAAAAAAAAAAAACATTGTTCAAAAGAGAAAATTGAGAAAGAATTAAAGAAAACAGTATAGAACTGCAAAAGAGAATGTTTATCATTTTCAATACATTCTCTTTTTCTTTTATTATATGTTATTATTATTGTTACTTTAAAAGTTATAAGTAATTGTTAATTTGTAACCATTAAATTTTATTAACCTTTTGTCGACGAATTAAAAATTTTACAAACACTATATAAGATTGACAACTTAAATTTTGAAACACATTAAGAAACATCCATCTTTTGATTCTAACGGACAGATCCAGATTCGCATGCTATGCAATTCTTAGGAGAGAAAATTAGATATTAAGTTTTCCTAAAGGTTTGTCATAATTTTCTTTTAAATTTTGTATTTGTTACAACAAAGATTTTTCATGTTCAATTTTTTAACTTTCTGAAAATAAATTATTCTTCAATGGTTGTTAATTAATGTTGGTTACTATTATCCTCAAAAATAATCATAATTGAGTCATATTTAGTAGGATTTTGGAATATCGTTAATATAGTTTTCATAAGAAAAATATAATTAACATAAATATAAATTTTTATTATAAATTTAATTTGTTAAATTTTTTGGTGGAACATGAAATTGGTTATTGTCATTTGTAGTTTAGGGTTTTAAAAATATGTTTAATATCTTTAATTTATGTAAATATTTTATTTGAATTTTAATGGATATATATTTTATTGATTTTTATATATATCCAACAAGAACAACTAATTTCCTAATTGATCTAACTAGCTAATATATTTGTAAATAATATCTGATAGTCCCTTGCAAAGTTGAAAGGTGGAGCGGATCAAAGAGGCACTACAAAGTACAAAGGGATTGAATAGTGACCCTTTAGTACTAAGACCTTTTTGGCACCAAAAAAAAAAAAAAACCCTTATTATGGTTTTTTATGCTCAACCTGCTATTTACAATCAGAAATGGTTATTAGAAACAATGAAATGCTTTCGGATCACACATCTGAATAACGAAATACGTAGTACAATAAGAGTTTATTTATGTATTGAGAAGCTAGTTTTCCACAATTGTTTGCAAAATACTATTTTTGATAATTACTGGAAGCAGGTTTCGTGATACAAATTACTATTAAGCTTCTTTTGAAATATAAAACCAGTTCAAATTGATTTGAAAGCTTACAATTCAATTATATCACTAAAATAAGATGTGAGTATAAATTCAAAACTTAGTTTAGCTAGTTGTGAGAGGATGGGCCAGGGAAGCAGTGGAGGGAGATTAATTGGGGGGAGAAAGGGTCTATGTACAAGGAACAAAGTGGGAAAGGGGGAGAGAAAAGGGAAAAAATAAAAATGAAAAATCTCAGCCTTTGAATTTTAAATGAGATGATTTAACGGCTGACATTTCTTTTCCATGGTGAGAGACGTGCTAAGATCTCCCACCATAGACAGATCCTAAGTATTATTTCCTGTAGCCTATTCAAGCTTTAACACCCAATTATTCATTTACAAGACTATTTAGGCTTTACCCACTACTCTACGACTAAAATAACTCACAACACACCAATTAATCCACTTGGTTGATCTCGTGAGTGCCTTTTTCTTTTCCTATTCACTAAACAAATTATTTTTCTCTTTCTTTAGTCACTCAATGAGTGGATGCACAGTGAAGTACAAAGACATATGAACACTCTCAATTATTCCAAATGATTGACAAAGACAGTAAAGTGTTTGCAAAAGGAAAACTTTCTAGAAGTATTTTTTTTCTTGCATAAATTTTTTAAATCACCTATGTTTTTTTTTTTCCTTCCTTGCAATGAGATTTTCGAATGAAGGGTGTGTTTATAATCTTTTAGGCTTCAAATCAGTTGTTTATGTTAAAATGAATCAGTTGGTTACTAAAAGAGAGATTGAATAGTAATATTTGTAAGTTTAAAATTAATTGTTTAAAATTTAAAAGATAACAGAATATTAAGGTTTCTAATAAAAAATTGAAAAAAGAATCAAAATAATACATTTAAAAAAATATAAAAGATCAAAATAATTTTTTTAAAATTTAATATATCAAAGTAAAAAAATTACGAAACATAATAAATCAAAAATGAAATTAAGTCTTTTTTATTATAAATGAGAAGAGTGAAAAAAAAAAGAATGGGGTGTTTTCATGTTTCAAACAAATCTTTTGAAAAATTGGGATTTGTGTAGTTGGAAATTTAACTACAAAAAGAACTAAATCTTCCTAGTTAAAAGTTGCAAATTACCAAAATGTGTAAACAACAGTTTCTTCTGTTATTCCTTCCAATATAATAGGATGGGCTCTCGGTCCAAAATTAAATGGTCCAAGGACTTTATAAGATGGAGTTAAATATGTATTTTTATAATTATAGTTTTTATTTTAGTTGTGTTAGATTAATATGTGGATATATGTTGATAATTATTATCCATTGATTAATGTCACTTAAAGACTATATAAATGTATTCATCTTTATCTATCATAATCAATCAGTAAAATATGAAGTTTTTCTTATTCTCTTTATAGTTTTATTATGCTAGTCTTTTAGGGTATTTTTCAGCAGGAGTAGAAATATCATTCTATCGATCACTTTACCACTAAAGTTGGCTAAAAAGTAACATATTAAAAATGAAAGGCTATATCCGGCACGCATGCAGCTCACACGTTAAATAATCATTACAAGGAATTGGCTATAGGGAAACATGAAATAAGCGGGCGACTGCATCACATCAGAGTTAAGCATAATTAAATTTCCACAGATCTTCAGTGCTTATATCTTTTATTAATCACCTTCCAATTATGAAATACAAAAATTTTCAGTGAGCTGTGGACGACAATAGAAACTTTAAACCAAGTTCTGTCACAAAGAGGAATACTTCGTAAACAAGCACAAACATGGAGTACTTAGTGAAGACAAAAACTAAAGTTGTGTTTATATTATTTATGTTACTAGCCACGGACGGACCCAAAAACCTATTTGCAGGGCTGAATTTTTTCTTCTTCTTTTGAAATTGTTTAAATGTTTAAATTCAAATAAATAATGATTTATAAAAATATATTTGTTATTTTTACACATAGAATTGAAACTAATGTTTATTTTAAATGATAATAACCTTAACGGTTACCATAAAAATAATAAACGCATAATTCATTTTATACAATTTTACATTACCTACAACCCCTTAATCATTGCAGTGCCCAACTAGTTTTACACTAACTAATTAAGCTTAACAATTATTATAATGATAACATACACAATTAATTTTTTACAATTTTATATTAACTAACATAATAATATATATACATGAGAAGTTACAGGGGGGCTAGGGTCACTGCTCGGCCCCATCTAGGACCGTCCTTGTTACTACCTCTATCACCATTTCTGGTTTTTGTTACTATTGATTAGAAAATATTTTCAGTAAATGTACAGATAGGTTATCTGCTAAAATGACATTCTTTCTTTCTTTCTTTCTTTTTTTTTTTTTTTTTTTTAATGTCTGATGTTTCACTGAAATCAGAAGAAAAAGTATATAACAAAATAAATACCAGTAAAATATATCCAAAACAAGGCCTTACTGTAAAGTATCACATTGAAGCCAGATTATGTTTGCAGAATTGTTACTCTGACTTTGACAGCCAACACAAATTAAAAGCCAACATCTAAAGAGAAATGAATCAGCTAAGTAGATGGAAACACTGTTTGAGCATGTCAAAGGTGTTTCTAACTTATATTTGCAGATGAGTATATGGTACTACTGAGGTTTCTTTGTTTGTTTAATTAGGTCGCTTCTATGCATTTCATAAGGCCCTTAGATTGGATCCATTATCAACTGGGCGTCGTGTTCGTCAGTTCAAGACTTACCTACTTCATAAACTCGAAAGGGTACATTGGCTAATTTTATTTTCTTACGTACAGTTCTTATAGTTTTTGAAGGTGCTGAGCTGGTAATGATGGGTGTCCTACTGTCCTGGGATTCATATCTTAAATATTAATTTAAGTCTTATAGGTATTTGTCTTATTCTTTTCAATAAAAATCTTCTTTTTATCAGGAAAATATTAGCAATATTAGACAATGATTATGTTTTGCCTATATAGATTGATCATTTATGAATAAGAACAGCAGTCATTTCTTAATTGATCCCAAAAAATGAGAATGAAGTAGTTGATGTATTAAACATTTTTTAAAATTTCATGGTTGCAGGAACAGTACCTTACAGAAAGATCTCCTCACAGAAGTGATACTAGGGAGCTGCAGACCTATTACCAACGTTTCTACGAAACAAAAATTCGGGATGGGGAATTTTCCCAAAGACCGTGAGGCTTGATCTTAAACTTGGGCTTTCAAGTTTTGTGAATTGTGTTATGATGTCTTATTCTTCTGATGTTGCTGTTGAAGGGAGGAGATGGCTAAAAATGTTCAGATTGCCACTGTATTATATGAAGTGCTAAAGGGTTTAGAAGCTCCAAAATTTATTGAGGATAAGGTTTGTTTTGCTTGATTAGGCTACAATGGCTAAAATTTGTAGATTACTTGTAAGCTTATTCAGACATGGATTAAGGATGTTGTTTTATTTATTGCCAGACAAGAAGGTATGCTGAGGATGTTGAGCATAAGAGGGGACTATATGAACACTATAACATCCTTCCATTATATTCTGTTGGTGTTAAACCAGCAATCATGGAACTTCCCGAGGTGTGTATGGGGATATATATATATATATATATATATATATATATATATATATATATATACACACATTGTTTGTTTTGTTTCTGCTAACTGTATAATCTCCCTGAAATTTTTAATTTATAATTTTAAGATCAAAGCAGCAATTACTGCTTTAAGTAGAGTGGATAATCTTCCAAGGCCCATATTTCGTGCAAGACATTATGCTTTTAATGATGATTCTACAATGCCAACGGTTTGGGTTAAAAAAGTGAATGATATACCTGATTGGATTGCCTCGGTTCTAGGGTTTCAGGTAATGAATATCCACCCCTGCTTCTATATTTCCCTTTTAATTGGATTGAAAATTGTCCTGGTTACAAATGCAGGTATGAATTAGGTGCCACGCTTATTAATTATTAACCCATAGGTTCTGGGTTTAAGATGGTGGTGGATGAAGTGATGTAGATAAAACTTATTATAGGCTTTTTGATTGTTGAATTCATAGAAGAACTGGAATCACGGTTTTAGTTTTTACTTTTTAATAAAAGGAATCAAATCTTTAACGGCCTGGGGTAAGTTTCAGAAACAGTGGTTTGAGATTTATTATATGTTTGGTTAAGCAAATTTTAGAGAAATAATGGTTTCGATATCAGAAAAAGTGAAATAATGTTTTTTTTTTAATCTTACCAATTTCTTGAGAGAGCTTTTGAAATAATGGTTAGTCCCACATTAGAATTCGATGGAATACTGAAAATAACAAAAATTATGCTAAAATTATTACTTTTCGTAATATTAATGTTATCTAGATAACAACAGTATGGCATACTTACAGAGTTGCCCTGAGAATATATAGAATTTCAGTGTAGTGTTCTTGAAGTTTAATAAAGCACTGATAGTGTAACTTTTTTTTGTACTGTCAACAAATTAGATATCATCTTTGGTATGATTTTTAATGTTGTTATTATCGAAATCAACAAACTTATTATACATAATGATTGACAATGTAAAAAACCCTTACATATACACTGTCAATACAATATTATGTCATGCACATTTCTGGTGAATAATCTGATCAAATGTTTGCTTCTATTTCGTGATACTAAGAAAGGAAATGTGGCAAATCAAAGGGAGCACCTTATACTATTACTTGCCAACATGAATATAAGGGACCGGGCTGAATCATCTTATCAGGTGTGAACTATTATTTTGCACAAAAATCTCGTGTTTCAAGTTTATATATATATATATATATATATATATATATATATATATATATATATATATATTTAATGGACAAGTTGATGCTAAATTTCAGTGTTGTACTTACACTTCCACTTATTATATTAAAAGCTAACAAGAATCTTGTTGCAGCTCCATGAAGAAACTGTAGAAAAGTTGATGGCTACAATTTTCAAAAATTATGAGTCATGGTGTCATTATGTGCGTTGTGAATCCAATCTTAGGTAATTGAATGATCTATTGTTAGATAATAAAGTCCAAGGATTTGCACCTTTCCAGAATATGTTTGGATTAAGATGTTGGGAAAGGGAAGGGAAGGTTATGTTTTCAATTTGAATTAACATTTTATTTTTGAACATTTTAAAATGAAAGGGAAAAAAAAGAAGAAATATTACCATGTAACCTTCCAGTCACCCCTTATTATTTTTAGCAAATGTTTTCTCACTAAATTTAATTAAAACCGTAAAATTAACCCTCCTTTCCCTTTCTCTCCAAACCCTTGCATCCAAAGCATACTCTTAATTGTGCTTCATATAATGTTTATATACTAATAAGAGCTCTTTGGTTCATTTTGGTGTATGATTTTTTCTACACTTTATAGGTGTCTAGAAGATTATGACATGCAACAGATAAAGCTGATTTATATTGCACTTTATCTTCTAATATGGGGAGAAGCTTCAAATATTCGCTTTATGCCTGAATGTCTTTGCTATATTTTTCATCATGTAAGTTTTCTATTACTTGTCTGTCACAAAAAAAAAAAAAAAAAAAAAAAAAACTGCCTGTCAAACATTGTTAATGACATAGCATTCATTCTTCTACTGTGCTGCCCTGTAAGTACATCATCTTAGTCTTATGCTTTAATAATTATAACAAATTATAACAAACTTATGCTTCATTATGTTAAAAAAATGTTTCTCGTGACACTTCTTCTAAACTAACATCATACCATCTTTCTCACCTCCATCAGCAATACTACATGATATATCGGGTCATCATACTGCTGTCAACATAGACATGCAACCTCTTTTTATTTATATAAGCATCAATGTTGTCAATATGCGACCAGCACCGTGTTGAATATTAAACTTAATTTAGTTTTTTTATCTATTGGACTTATTTGTTAAATGGCCAAATATCTAGAAATATCCAAGAAGTGTGTAGTCCAAATTTTAGAGTAATTCACTCTAGATTGCTCCATAGAAATATCTAGAATAGTTCAACCTAGAAACTACCATGGAAATATCTAGACTAAGAAAATTATGGAGAATTCTAGAGAATAAATTGTAGTCACTAGTTAAGACTTGTGTTGGCATAACCCTAGCCATTAGTTAAGGAAGTGTCATTGGTATAAATAGAGGTCATATCCACCATTTTGTATCAAGCCAAAAAGAAAAAGAGTTGTGTAGTTATAAAAATGTTCTCTTCTTCCAAATCTTTCTAAAACCTTTCCTTTTTTAAATATCTTCCTTTCAATAAAGTGGTATCAGAGCCTTAAGATCCTTTCTAGAGAGACGACAAGTAACAACATGATTCCTTTCCAAGTCCCTATGCTCACCAAGAGCAACTATGATAATTGGAGCATTAAGATGAAGGCCCTCCTTGGATCACAAGATGTGTGGGAAATAGTAGAGAAAGGCTACAATGAGCCACAAGAAGGATCTACTTTATCCCAAGCCCAAAGGGTTAGCTTGAAGGATTCAAGAGAGACAAGAAAGCTCTCTATCTCATCTATCAAGGATTAGATGAGGATGCTTTTGAGAAGATTTCGGAGGCAACCACCACAAAGGAAGCATGGGAGAAACTACAAATTTCTTACAAGGGTGCTGAGCCAGTTACATCTCCAAACTCTAAGAAGTGAGTTTGAAACTTTACACATGAAACATGCCAAAAGTATATCAGATTATTTTTCTAGAGTCTTGACGATGACTAATCAATTAAAAAGAAATGGAGACAAGATAGATGATGTAAAAATTATGGAGAAGATTTTGCAATCTTTATATTCGAAATTTGATCATATTGTCACCGTCATAGAAGAAACAAAAGATTTAGAAGCTATGACAATAGAGAAACTCTTGGGCTCTTTACAAGCATACGAGGAAAAGCAAAAGAAGAAGCAGGGGGTTGATGAACAATTACTCAAGACACAAGTCAACTTCAGAGAAAAGGAAGAAGGCTTTGGCAACACAAGAGGACGAGGAGGATATCGTGGCCGAGGAAGAGGTCGTGGATGTCGAAGAGTAGGCTTCTACAACAATTATGCCAATGAAGATCGAAGATAGAGCTTAACAAGAGGTTGTGGAAGAGGTAGCTCACAACCAAGACATGACAAGTCTCAAGTCAAGTGCTACAACTGTCAAAGGTTTGACCATTATGCTTCTTAATGTAGAGTCTGTACAAAAATGATTAAGGAGAAGGCAAACTATGTGGAGGACAGGAATCACGAAGATGACACTTTGTTGATGGTACGCAAGGACAACGTATGAGAACAAGACAATACATGGTATTTAGACTCTGGAGCAAGCAATCACATGTGCGGGAAGAGAGACATGTTCATGGAACTTGATGAATCGGTGAATGGAAATGTCTCGTTTGGAGATGAATCAAAGGCACCAGTGAAAGACAAAGGTAAAATTCTTATTCGATTAAAGGATGGTAGACACAAATTTATTTCTAATGTTTACTATGTTTCCAATATGAAGAACAATATTTTGAGTTTGGGACAACTCTTGGAAAAAGGGTATGATGTTCACTTAAAGAATAATACTCATTATTTAAGAGATAATAAAAATAACTTGATCGCTAAAGCTCCTATGACAAGAAATAGAATGTTTCTGCTAAATATTCAATAAGACATTGCAAAGTGTCTCAAAGCTTGCTATAATGATGCATCCTGGTTGTGGCATCTGCGATTTGGACACCTCAACTTTGGTGATCTTGAGCTTCTATACAAGAAGGAGATGGTGAGAGGATTGCCTTCCATCAGTCAAGCTGACCAGCTATGTGAAGGATGTTTACTTGGGAAGCAATGTTGAAAGAGCTTTCCGAAGGAGTCTTCATCAAGAGCCAACAAGCTGCTTGAGCTTATACATACAGACGTTTGTGGACCATTAAAGCCAAGCTCACCCGATAAGAGTAATTACTTTCTTCTCTTCGTAGATGATTTCTCAAGGAAGATGTGGGTGTATTTCCTAATGCAAAAATCGGAGGTGTTTGGAGTCTTCAAGAAGTTTAAGGCAAGTGTGGAGAAAGAAAGTGGACGTGAGATCAAAGCCATGAGATCCGATAGAGGTGGAGAATTCACTTCCAAAGAATTCCAAGAATTTTGTGATCATAATGGAATCCGAAGGCCTTTAACTGTCCCTAGAAGCCCATAACAAAATGGAGTAGTTGAAAGAAAGAATAGAATCATTCTCAACATGGCAAAGAGTATGCTCAAGAGTAAGAAGATGCAAAAGAGTTTTGGGCTGAAGCCATGGCAACTGCTATCTACCTTTTAAATCATTCGCCAACAAGAAGCGTGTGGGGAAAGACACAAAAAGAAACATGCGGTGGAAAAAAGCCTGGATCTCCCACCTGAGAGTGTTTGGAAGCATAGCCTACGCACACATCCATGATGAGAAGAGGTCAAAGCTTGATGACAAAAGTGAGAAGCTCATCTTCATCGGGTATGATTTTAACTCTAAAGGTTATAAACTTTACAATCCTAACAATGGAAAGACCATCATTAGTCGAGATGTGAAGTTCAACGAAGAAGAAGAATGGAATTGGGGTCTACATGACGAAAACTACAACTTACTTCCCAACTTGATGGAGGATGAAGAAATGGAGCAACCACGGATGGAGCAAGAAAGACAAGAGACTATTACTCCCCTTACTTCACCGACCGCAAGTCAACAAAAAGAACCATTTTTAGCTGAAAGTTCAAGCGAAAGAGTACCATGCTTCAAGAGTTTGCAAGAACTTTATGAAGTAACGGAGAATCAAGATAATCTCACTTTGTTTTGTCTCTTTGCTGATTGTGAGCCAATGAGTTTTCAAGAAGCTGTCCAAAGCAACAAGTTGAGAGATGCAATGGATGAAAAAATCAAGACGATTGAGAAGAATAAAATGTGGGAGTTAACCTCACTTCCAAAAGGGCATAAGACGAGTGGTGTGAAGTGGGTCTACAAAGCTAAAAAGAATGCCATGGGAGAAGTTGAAAGATACAAGGCATGATTGGTGGCAAAAGGCTATAGTCAACGAGCAGGAATCGATTATGACGAGATATTTGCTCCTATTGCTCTCTTAGAAACTATTAGACTAATTATTTTTTTGGCAACTTAAAACAAGTGGAGCATATACCAAATGGATGTAAAGTCAACATTTTTGAATGGAGTACTTGAAGAAGAAGTGTACATTGAGCAACCATTAGGGTATGAAGTCAAAGGACAAGAAGATAAGGTATTGAAACTGGAGAAGACACTCTATGGGCTAAAGCAAGCACCAAGAGCTTGAAATATTCGAATAGACAAGTACTTCCAAGAGAACGATTTCATCAAATGCCCTTATGAGCATGCACTTTATGTTAAGCTAAAAGATGGAGATATTTTGATCGTGTGCTTGTACGTGGATTATCTAGTCTTTATAGGAAATAATCCATGGATGTTTGAAGATTTCAAGAAAGTGATGAAGAATGAGTTTGAGATGACTAACATTGGACATATGACATACTATCTTGACATTGAAATCAAGCAGAAAGAAGAAGGCATTTTCATCACTCAAGAAGGTTATGCAAGGGAGATACTGAAGAAATTCAAGGTAGACGATTGCAAGCCTATCAACACCCCAATGGAATGTGGAGTTAAGTTGTCCAAGTATGGTGAAGGATAAGATGTTGATCCTACTTTCTTCAAAAGCTTAGCTGGAAGTGCTAATTGACATGCACTAGACATGACATTCTCTTTGCTGTTGGATTCGTTAGTAGCTACATGGAGTCTCCAACTACCACACACTTGAAAGCTGCAAAGAGAATGCTCCGCTACATTAAAGGTACTATCGACTTTGGCTTGTTTTACTCATCCTCTAATGAATATAAACTTGTTGGATATAGTGATAGCGATTGGGCTGGAGACATGGATGATAGAAAAAGCACCACTGGATTTGTGTTCTTCATGGGAGATACTGCTTTCACATGGATGTCGAAGAAACAACCTATTGTTATTCTGTCTACTTGTGAAGCCGAGTATGTCGCAACTACCATGAAAATATCTAGGCTAGAAAAATTATGGAGAATTCTAGAGAATGAATTGTAGCCACTAGTTAAGAGTTGTGTTGGCACAATCCTAGTCATTATTTAAGGAGGTGCCACTAGTATAAATAGGGATTATATCCACCATTTTGTACCAAGCCAAAAGAAAAAGAGTTCTGTAGTTATAAAAGTGTTCTCTTCCTTCAAATCTTTCTAAAACCTTTCCTTTCTCAAATATCCTCCTTCCAACACACCATACATAAGGGTGGAGCAACACTGATCCAAAACTGAACTCAGTATTTGCACACATTCAACTTGTTACACCAAGACTTTAAAGTTTAAATAGAGAACTAAAAATCCCTCATTGGGTGAAATAAACAGTAAATTATGGATACCTAAAACTAGGTTAACTATTTCTGAGCTCAAGTAACCTTTAATCAATTTTACAAGCAGCCACAAAATCTTCAAAGATATTTTATGACAGTAGAAAAATCTCAAATTGCCAACAACATCAGTCCTATTCTGAACATGCGTCGTGCATCCACCCATAGACAGACCTAGTTCCAACATCATTCTTTCTAATTCTAGCACTGATCCTGACCCAATAGTTACACATATTTTCAATTTCAGTTTCATGTTTTAACAGAGCAACATAGCAAGCATGTTCTAGAATGCTAGATAGTTAGATACCATGTTAATAACTCTCTCCTTTTATTCTCCCAAAGATGTGCCATGAAGTCTATAAGATTTTAGATAAGAATCCCGCTCGTGTGACTGGGAGCACAGACCTAGTAGAAGGAAGAGATGATGAACATTTTCTCAGGACAGTTACAACTCCTATATATCAAGTTTTAATAAAGGTCAGTATGATGCCGAAATAATTGGATTAGTTTTGCTGTTTGTTTTCAAATGTTTGCCTAAAACTTGTTTCTGTTTTTGGTGAAAAAGGAAGCAAAGAGAAACTACAACGGCAAGGCAAGTCATTCCAATTGGAGAAATTATGATGATCTTAACGAATACTTTTGGTAAATGTTTCAGTAAAGTTATCAAATAATGAAAACTCTTGTAACAGTGCCAAAAGCTAGTTTTGTTTACATTTGGATGACAAGAAGCTGAAACCTATCCTTTTCCAGGTCTAAGAAATGTTTTAATGATCTAAGTTGGCCACTGAATTCCAAAGCTGATTTTTTTAGGCATTCTAATGAGACGCAGACAAGACATCGGGTCCGTATCTGTTTTCTCTTTCTTTTCCTTTACATTTTCTGTATGTGTTATTTTTCAACTGTTTAATTCTTCTCTCACAATACATAGGTATCGGACGTAGTTAGAATATATACATGAATATTTGGTTTGTTTTTATGCGAGCATATCATTTACTTTATATTCTATGTTGTTTAAATAATTTCTCATCACATGTTAAATGACATTTTTATACTCTATGCCAATATGCCATGTAATATCTTATTTTCTCCCCTATATATATCGAAGAATGATTTTATTGGCTAATACTATTTCATCCCTAAGATATAAACCACAACAACAATTAAGCCTTTTCCACGTGTTGGTGTTGGCTACATGTATAGATCAAACGATGCCATAATGTTTTGAAAGATTCACTAAGACAAAAAGCTATAGCAAGAATAATCCTGTAACTACAAATATGAAGTCCCAATTCTCATGGAATGGAATATGAATGATTCCTGCACCAGAAATTTGGATTAGGATATAATTTTTGGGTAAATAATTTTTTTAATTTTATTGGATATTTCAAGTATCATCTCTCCTCAAAGCTTTTTTTTTTTTTTGCTAGGTGGAGGCATTTGAATGCTTTTATATTTCCTACATACCTTGTGCAGAAAATATAAATAGAAGAATAGTTGTTTCATTGCAGTGGTGGGGATATTTGAAAAAAAAATTCTCATATATGATAGAACAACCGATCGATTACCCGCAAATTAACCAAAATAAATCAATTCACGACAATCTGTTTTTATCAAAAAATAAATAAATCATGAAAGTGTATTTTATAACCTCTGAATTTGTGAAGGGATAGAGTTTTATGGTTTCACTTTGCCAGTTCAGCACATGAACTTTTTAAGGGATTAGTGTTTGATATGCAAAAGGGCTGGACTGCTCTTTTACACTGATTAATTATGAAATTTCTCTTTTTTTCTTCTCTTTTTCTCCTTTTGAATTGTCTTTGTTGTGGATTTGTTATCCTCCAAAGTTTTGTATATACTTTTATCTCTCTTTCTCTAATAAACTCTATTCTTTCATCCAAACAAAAAAGAAAGAAAGAAGAAGAGAAAATTTAACAAGAACTGTACGATCTCACTTCCAGTTCCAGTATTAATAAAAGCATGAGAATGATGGAGTCTTACTGTAGAATGATTTGGTTGGATAGGGCGTGGATGGCCCTTTTGAATTAGAATTGAAGCATAAGTCATGTATGTATATAGAAGAACTTTAGTTCTATTGCTCAGGTTGAAATGGTATGTTAATGTATAGCTGTTTATTTTGTGTACTCATTTTTGTTGCTTTTAGAGGTCCAATACACATACATAAACAGCCTACTTGAATTTTCCTTCGCATAACTATTAAAATGTCATTTAGCAAGCGACCAACAAAATCAGTCTCTAAATTCAAGAATTTGGTCGCTAGTCAAATTGTTAAATTGATTATAAGCAATTGTATGTAAATATTCACCTGGTCAGATGAACTTGCATTACTTTGAAAGAGACGTTTAATGAAGTACAAATGTCAATGACAGGGCTGCCATAGCCAAGTCAGCACTGAAGATGTTAAGAGGAAGCCCAAAACAAACTTTGTAGAAGTTCGTACATTTTTGCATCTGTATAGGAGTTTTGATCGAATGTGGATATTCTTTATATTGGCTTTACAGGTAATTGAAGTAGTTAGACCCGTGCAATTCATTATGCTGACTTTAACTAGATGTATAGAGCTATGGTTAAGTATTGAAACTTCATCCAACTTTGATTTCAATTTTGAAAATATTTGTTTCAGGCAATGATAATCATAGCATGGAGTTCCTTGGGACCTACTGGAGTGTTTTTTGATGCAGATGTCTTGAGAAATGTTATGACTATATTCATTACATATGCTTTTCTCAATTTTCTTCAAGGTACTTGATTTTTTGTTGTACCTACTTTTCTAAAAGGATTTATTTAGTGAAGAGAAAAGTAGGGAGGATAAAATATCCACCATCTCACTAAAAAACAAGGCCGGATACTTTCTAACCTTTGCAAGAGAAAAACTTAAATTAATGTCAGGATATATAGCTGATGGTAGGCTATATGCACTAACAAATTGTTTTCTACACCTTCCAAAAGGAGTCTGTGGAAACCCAGTCTTGACTAAGAGAAGTTGTTTGATCAAATACTGAAAAAGTGTAATGATGGAGTAATTTCAAAATGTTAGACAAAGATGTCCACCTTGGCATGTATTGAGAATGTTGAGCAGAAATAAAAATGCATGAGAGAAAAAGACAGAAAAATTGAAACAAGAAAGATTCTGAAATGTGAATTTTGGTTGATTATGTTTCTTTGTACAAGCCAAGCACTCATATAGGTGCTTCTATTCAATTAATACTGAAAGTGGGTGAATATCAGTTACAAAAAACTCTTAACAGACTCTTATAACAAACTGAGTAACCAAATAACTAAACTAATTGTGTAATTTCTCAACTAGCTAGTGAGGAAGTGTCTATATACTCTGAAACCTGCAACTTAGACTGGGTATGTGTCTTGAAAAGCAGAGACCCAACCCAGGGGTGTCTTGTTTATTTGGAAAGAATAGCTGACATCAAGGCTATTAAATATCTATAGGAAATGGGGTTAATAGTTTCTTGCTTCTCAAGAAACTGTAAACACCCTAAATCTGCATACTGGTCCTTGCGAACTGTGATAGCTCTGCTAGCTCCCTATCAACCTTAGTTCTCTGTATCTCCATTGCCTATTCATAAACCTCTATTGAGTTATTTTTGTTTACATACAAATTCAAAATCCAAAATGGAAATATTTGTCAAAAGAACCCCTCCATTTTGTTGGAAGTTGTTCAGTTTTTTTATAAACAACAGAGAGAATATTAAAAAAAAAAAAAATTAAGGTAGCTTTATTCTCTATGTAGTTTCAATAACAATTACTGTTCTGATATAGTAACTTTTTTTTTTTTTTTATATTTTCAATTGCAGTAACTCTTGATATTATTCTCACATGGAATGCATTGAAGAATATGAAATTTACTCAGCTGCTTCGATATTTTCTAAAATTTGTGGTAGCAGCTGTTTGGGTTGTTGTTTTGCCAGTCTGTTATTCGAGTTCTCAAGTGAATCCATCAGGGCTTATAAGATTTGTCAACCGTTGGGCTGGGGATTGGGGGAACCAGTCACTTTACACCTATGTTGTTGTATTATATATGTTACCAAACATAGTGGCTGCAATACTATTTTTCCTTCCTCCACTCCGGAGAAAATTGGAGCGCTCAAATATGAGAATCCTTACCTTTTTGATGTGGTGGGCTCAGGTCAGCAACGCATACATTTATTGGTTTGTTTTTTGCGGAAATACCTAACAGATGCTTCGTGTATTAGTCTTTCCATCTCTTTCTATTTGAAATATGTTTTTCGGAGTACTCTATCTAACATTGACTATACTGCAGCCAAAATTATATGTAGGAAGAGGCATGCATGCAGACATGTTATCACTGCTGAAGTAAGTGAGAAATTCTTTTTCGGAAAATGTTTATTGTTAATTTTGTTAGAATGATAGTGTGGGAGGATGTTATGCCACCATGCTCTGATGCTAATTCTAGGCTCATTAGAATTGTAAGAGAGCCCAAATGACTAGACAATTATATCCAGTGAGTAGTGGGACCACTCAGCCTTCCTTTTTTAGCATTACAGCTCATCCTCCATTCTAGAAGTTGTATATTAGGAGCAGGATCAGGACACCTGTAGGATGGATCCTTGTAAGGGGACAATCCATTTTATGTATTTATGCTCCTTTCTCATTACTGAATACCCGAGAAAAATTTCAGTCTTTAGTTTTGTTTGTTTTCTTATTTGGAGTGTCCCTCGAACAAGGCATTTGACCTAATTGATAGGGCTCTATCGTGAGCCTTATTAGAAGAATTCAAATTCACGACCTCTCCCTCCCTCCTTCCCTTCAACAATCAAGTCAACCTTATAACTCTTAACTAAGAAATTCTTATCAATTTGCTTTTTGCATCCAGTTCTTTTTGTGGTATATGGAAGAGAGTTTCAAGGTGGAAACCTTGGTTTCACTCTAACAACCTTTTGCTTGGGTTCATTGTTGCGAAGTCGGCAAGTATACCGTTCGTGCAAGTAATATAATGATAAGAAAATGTATCGTTCCCACGAGGATTGTTTGACCAATTAAATTTTAAATTGTATCGATAGGTTGGAGAACAAATGATTTTAAGAAATTGTTGTTGTGTGTGTGTGTGTAACAATTAATTTAAAAACTACTATTAACATAAGGCTTTTATAAACAAGTAAAGTTATAACGATATGTGACGATAGTAGTTAGGACAACCCACACTCAATGTTCCTTCCAATGGATTTATATTGTTTACTACATCCAAGTATCTAAGTTATTCAGCGGTTGTGTTTATCATATATCAACTACTTACCAATTCCTCAGTGACATAGTTCTTTAACCCACTAGCAAGCCCTAATCTCTTAGTAACTCTCTTAGGGTTAAGCATTAAGTAACACATGGATAAGCTACAAGCATGCATCCCTATTCCTAGGTGATGTAAAGCAAGTCACTACACTTAGTTCCAAGTCTAAAGCTCCAATATTTCTATTGTGAACCTTAGCTCTGAGCTCTCAACTAGATTGATCAAGTCTAAGGAAGAGAAGTAGATATTAAAGCAAAGTGCAGTAAAATAACTTTTGATAAATGAACAATAGCATTCAATACATCCTAATGGAAGTTACATCAAGTGTTTGGCTTTAACTACAATATAAAACTAGTCAAACCTAGTCATGGCTGACCTCGGCTAACAAAAAGAACATGCCCAGCTGAAGCACAAGGAAGAAGAAGGTGAAGAAGAATCTCCACTTGAATCTTCAACTCCCAAGCCCTAGCCAAAGCCTCCCAAGCTTCTTAGACTCTTGGTAATGTGTATTCTTCAGTGTAAAAACGTGCCACCAAAGCTGAAGTTGAAGCATTTATTAGGGGAGGGTGAAAGTCCAAAACTGCCCTCTCTCAACTTTCAGAATCACACAAACAACAGCCTTCCACATTGATGGCGTGGGATCCCACGCCAGTGGCGTGGCTGTCCAGAGAATTTTTCAGATGGAGGCAACTTCCCACGCTGGTGGCGTGGATGTCCACGCTGGGGGCGTGGCACTTCAGAGGAAATTGCAGATAGAGATAGCATCCCATGCTGGGGGCGTGGGTTCCTCTGCTTCCAAAAATGCTTGAATTATGTTCCTTCTTCAAATTAGCACAACACATGACAGGAATGGATTCATCAACATTTATCATAATCATATGCAATTCTAAGCTATTTGTTGATGATTTTTGGCTTTTAATAGCTTGGAAAGGACCATATGCTAGGCGCATATCATTCATTTGTGCTCAGGAAATCTTTTCTTGAGAAAGATGATATTTCTAAACAGGACTGACTACTTAGAGGTCCAATTTTTTTGTTATATTAACCAAAGTAGTCATAGCAAAAAGCAGTGCACAGCCACCACCCAAAGTAATAGTATTATAATAGTAATAGTATAACAACAAAAAAACCCACCCCAAGTGTAAGACTGTTTGGGTGAAAAGTTACTCAATTGAGTGTACAGACCAAACACCCTTCTCACCTAGAAAAACCATAGCTTTGTAGTTTCTCCATTGCCCCCCTCTTACGACAAAAAAAAAGTTAGTTTTTTTTCTCTCTCATGTGTCATCACTTTGTTAGAGTATATATCAATAAGGCATATAGTTTTATTGTAGACTTTGTAGTAGGTCATTTTCTCTACTATATATGTATCTCAATTAGTCACAAGATTAGTTATAAGTCACAATCAATGCTGAGTCAGCAATTTAGCTAGCTTCTCTAAGACTGTTCTCAGAGTCTTGAGACTATAAATATGTACTTCTTTAGAATTCTATGTGATAATAAAAATCTTTCATAATAACATGTGTCTCAAGGAAATGGTCAAGGTTTTCCTATACAATCCATTGGTTCTGCATCCTTTACTCTAAACTCTCATCCACATATTACTCTATATCTCAAAAATCTTTTACATGTTCCTTCTATAACGAAAAACTTAGTTAGTGCTAGTAAATTTGCCAAGGATAATAATGTCTACTTTGAATTTCATCCCTCTCTTTGTTTCATCAAATCTCAGGTTGAGAACTTTGTCTTACTTTGGGGTTCTGGCCAAATATTGATGGAAAAGAGAAGGAGATAACATGTTGCATTTACAAGACAAAATTGTCCATACTTCTCTTCTCGTCTCTTTACTGCCTACACTACTTCACTCATACTCCCAATCCTATCTTCTGTATTTCCTTTTGCTTATCTTATCATTCTGTTTGTTCTCTAAGTCAACCATTAAGGAATTTGAGATTTTGAGGAAGATCAAGGGAGAAGGAGACATTTTTTATCGAGAAGGGTCGGTGAGATGATGGGATTGTATGGTATTGTAGCAATGGAGCAGGAATACACATGTTAACAAAATCAACAAAATCCTCTAGTTTTAAAACTTTTGATCCCTTATCTTTATACTAAAATTCTTTTTAGTCATTATTTAAAAGATTCATTTTAGTCTTTCATCTCTCAAATTTGAGTCAATGTTGTCCTTCCGAAACAATTGTCCTCCTCATGGCATGATCTTGAAAAACACAATGGGAGTGAAGAAAACTTACCGCTCACTTTAAGTGTCGTGTAAGTTTGTGTATAGAAACAAGGTTATTAGAAAGTTAGCGATAACATGTAGGATGTTATTCAAGTGCAGGTAAAGTTAAGCTGAATGTTGTCGCATATAGTAACAGCAAAACGATATTTATTACCAACAATAGTTGACATAAGTAGTAATGATTTGTATTTCTTAACCAAGTTGTTCAAGGTTCAAATCTTAATTGATCCTTGGATATGGAAAAAATCATGTTGGAAGGAGAGTACCCACCTTAGGATGTTTTCAAAAGGTTAATATATGTTTGAGATCCCTAATAAATACCAAAATTTTGTGTTTGTTCTCTGATAAAAAATTTTCATTTGTTACTAAATAATGCGGAGTCATATGATCAGTAGCACCAAAGTCATGTATCCATATATCCTCAAGCATCATACCAATGGCTTTAGAAGAACTCAAGGATGAAATAGAAATAGATTTATTGCATGACATAGTGGAGTATTGGAAGCAATAGCATCTTGCTTGAGAAGATGGAAATAAAACTTTCAAGAAGCAACAAACAGTCAATATTGGGGCAAGACAATGTCTAAGAAGTGTTGAACAAGGGCTAGGACACAACAATGGTGACACCACAATTTGGAAGTGGTCTCAATCAAACTTGGAAGGGAAAATTAGTCAACTGGTACCTGAGGTATGCCAAACGAAGGCCTGGAAGGCGATGCATGGGTTTCATGCACCAAAAAATGGGGTGAGAGAGATCAGGAATGTACCAAGTCAGATGGATCCAAGATTTTGGACCCTAGTAGACCGGTGGATTGCATTTTACTGGTTGTGTTTTTTTTTTTTTTCTAAAAATCATCTGAAATTTTTTGGCGCCAAAGACAGTGGTAACAACTTAACAGTGGCGGTGTTAGCATATATAACCCCCAAGATTGGGAGTTCTGATACAACCTAGAGAGAGAAGTAACTAAATATATTATATGTATATACAAACTCTAATCCTTTTTGTAGTTTAAGTTATGTTCAGTAAAATATCTAAGTTTGTTTTTAACTTTTTTTACTTGTTGAAAAGTTTATTTTACTGTTCGGTAAACAAGTTTTTTTAATAACTTCTAACATTTTTTGAAATGTTACTTGAAGTTGCATTTTTTTAAATGCTAGTTTCTAACTTTTTATATTTTCTTCTATTTTTACCCTAATATATTTATCAAATTTTGTAATTGCTCATTTTAAATAAACAATGATTTTATTATTTTTCTGTCATTTTATATTTTGTAGTTTCTTTAACAGCTAGTTTTATCGAACACTTGTAATTTAATAAATTAGTTTTTCCAACTTCCAACTAACTTTTCAGTTAGTTTTGTGGAACGTAATCTAAATGGCTAATCCTATTAGGGGAAATAGAAAAACTAGCATAGTTATAAAAGGAATACTATCAAAGATTCCATAAGATTTTTATCTAATCCTAATAATATCAAAGCTATCTAATTACTATATTTACGGCAGACATGCTGAAGAATATATCCATCAATTTGTGGATTTATGAAACTATTTTGAGTTTTTGATACCCTTAACCATACATTTTGGAAGCAATAACAGGTCAATTTGTGGATTTATTTTTCAAATTGATCAGACTAATGCATTGAATCAAGGCACCTAAATGCTGCTTATTAATAATTTCATTTTTAATTTTGTCTTTAAAATATATTTGTTATGGCAGGTATACCCTCTTCTGGATCATGCTGCTAATTAGCAAGCTAGCATTCAGCTACTATGTGGAGGTATTATATTTATGAAAATGGTTTTGATTTGATTTTTGTTCAGAATTCAGTAGTCATGCGAGTGATAATGTGGCTATGTACATATATATTCAAACCAACGGAGGTGATAAGGGGCATCTTTACTTTTAACAATGGATGTAAATGCTAACTAACATATGAGTATGTTAATCAAGTTAAAAACATGGCTTCAAGGCCAAAATAGGGAGATAAAAATCCTGAATGGCAAACAGAGTTTCTTTGTTAAAATATCAATTCAAATTATTTAGAGAGTGTTAGAGTATCTTCAAAATATTGAGGAAGAGAATTATATATGATATATTAGGATAAACAAGGTTAGGTGTTTGGTACTTAATTTCTAGTATAAATAGACTGTAGGTTCTTTGTATTTTGTAACACATCAAAATATTCCATTCTGTATTCTCTCTTTTTCTCCTTCGTTACCTAAACCATACAGTTTCAACAACTATATTGGGTGGAGAAAATTCATATTTTGTTATTAATAAATAATGTTATTTTAAAATTATATATCAGCATTTAAATTCTAATTTTATAAAATTCAACACCGACACTACCACAGTTACTTCAACTATTCAAGCCTGATGCTAACAATATGGAGTTTTAATACATCGAAGTAGATGAACGATGAATCAATTCAACTTGTGTTTTTCTACTTTCTGACCCTCGAGTGCATTAATTACCATTTCAAGTGCGCTTTAGTTGGTCCACATAGATTACATAGAGTGATATAGTCTGACCAAATCATCTAGTTATGGTAATCAGGAAACTGCATCACTGCATTAATTAATTATAATAATCCTATTACGCTGCCATTGTGTCTTCAAAATACACGGTTTCCACATCTCAGTGCCTCTCCCTCTTCGAAACACATGGTTACAGCATCTTTGTATTTTGTGCACAAATTTACAAGATCATAGAATCAATTCCCAAAAAATGAACTGTTGAATTCTTTTACTCATGTTTCATGTATTTTCTTTTTTCCTCCGTGTTATGAACTAATGATTGTATGGAACTGACCAAATACTTTTTAAATTGTACTTCACTAAATTTGTTTCTCTTTTCACTAAATTAATCTTTCAATAGATATTGCCCCTTGTTGGACCCACAAAATTAATCATGGAATTGTCTATAGATAACTATCAGTGGCATGAGTTCTTTCCAGAAAATGGTAACATACATTTAATGTCCTTTTCACTATCTTAACTACGTGTTCTGTCAGTATATTCAACTCACACTCTTTAAGTGTTACAGGTCAGACTCACAATATATGTGTTGTCTTTGCAATATGGGCTCCAATTATCCTAGTGAGTTTAGAAGAAAGCAAATTTGTTACAAACTTTATCTTGTTCCATTACTTTGGCTTTAATTTTTTGTTGATTATTTCATTTCACTCTTAAATGTTTTATTAATATATATAGGTTTATTTTATGGATACTCAAATATGGTATGCTATATATGCCACTCTATTGGGTGTCATTGTTGGAGCCTTCAGCAATTTGGGAGAGGTTAGTGGCATGTTAATTTATTGCAGTATTTTATATTGAACCTTTGTAATTTACCCCTTTTGTGATGTGATTTCTTAAAAACCTGCGTTATTTGATACTAAGCTATATCATAAAACCTATCTTTACATGATTTTTCTTTTTGCAAAGATTTGAATTATTTCTTGATTCATGTTGAAGGTAATACTTTTCTGGCTATATGGTGCATGGATACGGCAAAATTGGTATACATGTCAGATACTGATATGCGTGCTATTGAGTTGCCTCGGTATCAAAGCATGATTGTTTTGTCTTCAAACAACGTGATTTTTTTTTAATATAATATTTTAAAATAATTTTTATTACAGTTAAGCTTTTTAATTGTTTTTCAAGAGATTAATGACCAACAATAAGATGACTATGATAGCAAACCAACATTAATATCGGCTATATTAAGAAAAACAACGAAATCAATCAAAATAAATTAATAACATATATAATGTACCTATATCCTAATATTTTTAAAATTGTCCTATTTATGTATTGTATCTTATTGCACCCAATACTATGCCCATATATACATACTCATTTTTGGTGATTTTCTACTAACATTTTGCATCTCTTAGATAAGGACACTAGAAATGATCCACTCCAGATTTCAATCTGTACCAGGAGCTTTCAGTCTGCGCTTTTGGACTGGAAAAGACAGAAAGACTAAACAAGTGGAATTGGTATATGTGTACATTGAAATTATATATCTGCATAGAAGCTAATAAATATCTATCTGGAGTCTTAAAATGGAGTTTCTCTCACAGGCTGAGACATATGAACGGAATAATATTTCATACTTTTCTCAGTTTTGGAATGAGTTTATAAATTCTATGAGAGTGGAAGACCTCATCAGTGACAGGTCCATACTTCTGCATGCCTGCATTACACATCTTCCATTAGATTCCTGAATTTCAACCAATTGTGATTGTATCACTTCAGTATTAATTTTCCAGGGACAGAGATTTTCTTCTACTTCCATACAGTTCAACTGATGTTTCTGTCATTCAGTGGCCTGTATTCTTGCTTGCCACTAAGGTGCGTCATATGAGTGGTTCCCTACGACCAAATGTTTATCATAATTGAATGGACGACGTACAATGGTTTTGCTTCCTTTCTAAATCGCTTCAATATGTGATAGATTCCAATAGCAGTTGACATGGCAAAAGATTATAAGAAGAAGACTGATGACGATTTATATAAAAAGATTAGGAGTGACGGATATATGTTTTCAGCAGTTATTGAATGCTATGAGACACTAAAGGACATCATACTGAAGCTTCTGCTAGATGAAGAAGATAGGAAGTAAGAGAGAAATACTTGTATAGCCTCTGTTCACTCATTTAATTTTCTTATTTGAATCCTCAAGAGTATTTTGGGTTTCTTATCGTGTACGAGACAGGGCTGTGAGCAGTATATGCACTAAAGTAGAACGGTGCATACGAGAAGAAACATTTTTCAAAGAATTCAAGATGAGTGGCTTGCCTTCACTCATTGAGAAGTCAGAGAAGTTCTTAACTCTGCTGGTAGTTTTTTTACCATCATGCTTCCTTTTCTTCTCAGTATATTTCACTTCCCTCTTGCTAGTCTTATTTTGGTCTTATAAATATCATTTTTCTTACCACAGCAATCTGAAGATGGCAAACTAGAGTCCAAGATAGCCAATGTCCTGCAAGATATTGTAGAAATTGTCATACATGATGTTATGATCAATGACCATTTGTATGTTTGAAACAGAGACTGGAGCTTTGGTTTACTTTTTAGGCTATAATAAGTACTGCTTTACAATATTGGCTTGGTTCTGCTTTTTCCAGTTTTCTGCAAAAATCCCAGGAATATAATTTAAAGCGAGGGGAGCAGTTTGTCAACATTGACACTTCTTTTACACACAATAAATCAGTGATGAGAAAGGTTTTGTCTTTACAAATATACTTAAGTGAATACATTGCATTATTCTTTTTGCATGTGCTGTTGTTGACGAGCTTCTGTTTCTTCTCTATAGGTTATTAGGCTTCATTTGCTTTTAACAGTCAAGGAATCAGCCACAAATGTGCCCCAAAATCCAGAAGCCCGCCGCCGTATTACATTCTTTGCAAACTCCTTATTTATGAATATGCCAACGGCTCCCAAAGTTCGGGATATGTTGTCTGTCAGGTTAGTCATTGTGATATACTAAAATATTGAAAAGAAAGGAAAAAACTAGAACGAGTATTGCATAATGTGAAGGACAGACTCATGTACGGGGATTTACATAACCGACCACCTCATGCAAGAGTCGTTCTTGCTTGGAGCTTGAAGCATGCACAAACACATTGGTTCTACTCTATTTTCTTTTGAAATTCAACTTTATATTGGAAGAATGAGGGCAACAAGAACCAAACTCTTGTCCTCTTGGTGCGGAAAAGTGAATATTTTTTCACTTATTCAAAATTGATACAATGATCAATTATAAATAACAAGAGGAGATTAATTCTGTACACTAATCTAAGCTGCCTGAATATCATGGAATAATCTTTCCTATAAATACAAATCCTAAAAAACAGAACGATCGAAGGATATAAAACAAATTCTAATTAATCACAAAAATTCCTAATAAGTAGTTTTCTGATGTGTTTGCCTAAACTATTTTTACTTAAAATAAGTAGTTTTGTATTTTTTTTAAGAAGCAAATCCTATATGCTTCTTTAAAAAGTGCTTTTTAAGAATCCCTTATTTTAAAATTTATTCTTTTAAGTTTAAACAAACCCACCCTAAATGTACAAATCAAATCTTATAATTCTAATTGATTTCCATAGATCAAATCCATGATTCTGATTGCTTTCCTTAATTATCAACACTACCCCCTCATTCTGGGTGGTAGATGTTTATCATTCCCAAATTAGAACTCAACTAATGCTTTCATAAGTATTTCTTGGGAAAGCTTTTGTTAGGATGTTTGTTGTCTGGTTATACGATAGAACATTCTCAACACTTATAATGCAATGGTCAATTTTCTCCTTTATAAAGTGTTGATCAATCTCCAGACGTTTTCTCCTATCATTGAGGACTGAATTCTTTGAAATGTTGATAGAAGGTCACACAATATCCTCATTGTATAATGGGTAGGAATTTTGATCTCGTCCAGCATCCTCTTTAGCAAAACTCCTTCACAAATACCTTGTGTCATGACTCCAAATTCAGCTTCTGCACTACTTCTAGCCACAACAAACTACTTCTTTCTTCTCCAAGTAACCATGTTTTCCGATACAAAGGAGCAATAACCAATAGTTAACTTTATTTTTTGATGTACATCCTGTTGGATAAGGTTCCGTTCCAATGCTAGCCCTTTTCCCTAGGAGTTGAAGGGAAAAGTTATTGGGCCCAAATCCCGAGGTATTGACCTTGGCCCATTGCCATTTAGGGTAAATCCCTAAATGAGGTGTCTCTCTATAAATACCCTCATTATAGATGGAGACGGTGACGAAGAATTTCCAGAGAGTCTGACGCAAAAGCTGCGGCAGAGAGAGAGGCTGAGGGAAAACAGAGAGTGGGTGTTTTTTCTCCGGTATTGAGCCGTCGAGAGTGTCTCCGAGAGCTGTGAGTTTCTTGTTGAGAGTTTTCACTTCTGTTGTAAGCAAGGTCGACTGGCTCTGGCGAGTGGCCGTTGAGTGTTTTGTAACCATTATTTCTGAATAGTGGATTGTTTCTGGACTTGGTCCCGTGGGTTTTCCTCCTGGAGGTTTTCTCCCACTTTAAGCTATATTGTGTTTTGATTCTCTCCCTATCTTCTCTCGCATTTACTGTTTTTGTGTTTCCGCTGCATTTTACTGTGTTTTGGTTGCTGAGGGTTGAGTCCAGTGACTCCTCAGTGTTGTGGTTGGTTGAGGAAGCTCCCATCCGAGAAGAGGTTATGGTGCCGGGTAGCAAATTCCACAACAGTTCTGGTATCAGAGCTCCAGGTTGGAGGCTCTGAGAGAGAGAGATACCGGGATGGAGACCAGTGGTGGTGTTTCCCATGATGGGGATATGTTCAAGATGACTGCAGACAATTTCGCCTATTGGAGGCCGATGATGGAAGATCATCTGTATTGCAAGGATTTGCACGAGCCCATTGTCCTTGATATGAGGCCGGCTGGAAAGACGGACAAAAAATGGAAGATCCTTAGTCGGAAGGCGGTGGCCACGATCAGTAAGCATATTGATAAAAGCCTCTTTGAGCACGTGTCCGAGTTCACAAATGCGTATGAGTTGTGGAACAAGTTAGAGTCCATGATTCAGAAGAAGACTCCGAGAAACAAGGCTCACCTGGTTCGCCGGCTTGTGAAGCTGGAGTATAAGGACGGGATGAGTTTGATCGAGCACCTCAACACGTACAAAGGTATCGTGAACCAGTTGTCCAAGGTCGATATGAGAATAGACAACGAGATGCAAGCTCTGTTGCTCTTGAGCTTGTTGCCAGAGAGTTGGGATACTCTGGTAGTTACGTTGAGTAACTCGGCACCAGAAGGGAAACTGGAGATGGATGTCGTAACCGACAACCTCCTGAATGAAGAAGCCAGGAGGAGAGAATGGGGTGCGAGCAGCACTGAAGATGTCATTGTTGCTGAGCGGAGTAAGTCTGACTTTCGAGCTCGAGGAAGGAGCCGAGGTCGTGAGAGGAGAGATAATGTAACACCCCGTGTGCACTCGGTGTATTAACATTATTATTTATCAGAATAGCACTTAATCACTTCAATTAAAAACTTTGCGGAAGCATAATCAAAACCATATTTCTTGATTACATTATGTATGGAATAAAACATCTCATAAAAACGACCCAAGCCCCTGCTCTGATCCAGATTACACAATATAACCATAGGCAGATGTACACATATATCTTAACAGATATAAACGGAGAAAACATCATTACATGTCATACTAGTCTTGCACAAATACATAATACGACACTCGAAGTGTCTATACAAAAGAGTAGGCATACATTGCCTTGATCTCAAAGATCCTTCCTCACACGAGGGCATACATAGTATATCATTATTGCACACACATATTTTCCCTCTACAGGGTAAAAACCATCATGAACAGACTGAGCCACCCGGCTCTCACAGCTGCCACATGGCTGAGCAATCACTGTCTCTACTGGGGCCTTCCGCCCTGAGACCTCACATCTCTGTCAGAAGCATCACCTGAAAAAAAACATAAACCCCACACGGGGTGAGATATACATCTCAGTAAGCTCAGGGTCCTTGGAGGCATCTCCTCCACCCTGGCTCACTCACCATGACACAAGTCAACAGGGTATCACAATCATCTAGGCCTCCCGGCCTCTCATAACAACACAAACAAGCTATCTAGCTCTATGTACGGCGGACCGAGTCAACGCCGACCTCAGTGTGAAACCGGAATTCACATCCGTGCCATCCCATCGGGAGCTACCCCTTACGCATGGACGCACGTATATGGTACCTCCGAGACTAGGCAATCAACCGCGACGGGACACACCTAGCTCTTGGTCTTAAGGGATCATCATCACCCTTGGATCATCATCACCCACGAGCAAACCATACTAGGAGGAAACCATCCCCTAGGGAGGTCCATATCTATCTAACTGGCCAGAAGATCTAATAACAGGCATAACACATTTATCAAGCACAGATGCAAGCATGTATAATTATGAGTATGCAACATCCACACAATGCATGTATCATGAATGTAACCACTACTCCCTCGGAGTATGGTGGAGCACAATCAAGTGGGAAACATCCCCAAGGGACCTAGAACTTACCTGGCAAAGTCGTGCTCTGCAGTTCTTTCCTTGCTCTGTGGTCTATACCACTGACACTCTCGGTGTCACGTCCTATACAAGGCATACAAACACATATCAGGGACCATTCAGGCACATAAACCAACATTCACCAAATCACAAACTGAAAGCTAATCCTTCATCCACTCATCATTCTAAACACTTCTCTCAACTGGACCCAGAGCTAATTCAAGCTCTATTACAGATGGGTCATTATTCATCAACTGCCAATTTCACAAATCAATCGGTAAAACTTAACTTTCTTACCTCAAGACAGTCGTGGAGGGCTAGAGAATCACTTCTCTGGGCTTCAACGTCCGTGAATCACTTCCTTCCCCTTCAAAATCCAAGATATTGTAAAATCACTGTAGCACAGTAGGAGGAACGACGGTTTCAGCAAAATTTTTCGCAGCCTTCACATATATATAGACTGCTACAGTAACTGCTACAGTAAATCCGTGATGCTACAGTAACATGCTACAGTACTCGTCCGTGATGCTACAGTAACATGCTACAGTAAACCCATCCGTGATGCTACAGTACCCTTATCCGTGATGCTACAGTAATTGCTAACGACACCCAGCACTTACTAACTACACCATGCCTTCAGCAACGACCAAACTGCCCTTTCGTAAATCCGTTTACGTAAATCCGTTTAATTACGTAAATATCACCCAAAATACCTTACTTAATTTTAGTGATATTACAATTCACCCCACCTTTTTAAGAATTTTGTCCGCAAAATTCAAATCACCTGTTAAACAACCCGGGGTACAGCTGCATCAATTCCTGCTCTCGCTCCCAAGTCGCTTCCTCAGGTGTCCTCCCTTCCCATTGTACCTTAACTATGGGAATGGTCTTACTCCGAATTTGTTTCTCCATCCGATCTAGAATCTGCATGGGTCGTGTAGGACTAGTCAGATTCTCTCTAATCTGAACGGTGTCAGGCTCTACCACGTGTGAGGGATCCGCTACATACTTCCTCAACTGGGACACGTGGAAAACATCATGAAGTCCTGCCAACTGGGGAGGTAAAGCTAGCCTATACGCCACTGGTCCTACTCTCTGGAGAA